>LQRL01162977.1:614-16665 GCA_001703475.1 Hydroides elegans
GTTCTTCTGCACCTGGCCTTTTTTGATGACTATACTGCGGCACTTCCTGGGCTTAAATGACATTCTTGCCCACGTATTCCATACAATTTACATATTATTTTCTCTTTCAGATAATTATATTGTGTGGCGCAAAACGACTCGGCCACTTTGGAAGAAGTCAGTTTTATATCGCACTGAAGCTAATTGCAGCTGTGCAACATGGATATCCTATTCAGTTAGAAAGTATCAGTTCAGGTAATTACCTGCCAATTGTGTCTTTTCAGTTTGTTAAAATAATTAAATATATTTCGTAATGGGATATAAAATACTTCGTATACGTAATATATGCGGAACCTTCGTTTGATACCGTATTTTTTTTCATAGAAAAATACTTGATGGAATCCTTGATGACGAAGTATGACAATTCTTTGTTATAATCAAGTAAATCTTTTTCTTTCTGTTTTTTCTTCATTATAAGTTTTTGATACTTTTTCAATAATCATAGCCCTGAGCATAAGTGCATATAATTTTTCATTTCAGGTCGAGATATACCACTTCCAAAGTTTGGTAAACCAGAATCAGGTAGAACTTTCCAAATGTTTTAAAAAAGAAAAAGAAGTATACATACAGTCAAAGCATAGTCAAAAGCATTTACTTTGTGTCTAACTACGATTTTAACTTGACTCGCTATTTGGGAAATGGCTATGGCAAGTGAATAGTAAATATAATCTTGATATTCCTTTGTAGATAATCTGCGAGGGATGCCAAATACCAGTTTTCAAAGTCCATGCCCTGTAGGACCGCTTCCACAGCAACATAGACTCATATCAAATCGCGTCGTTGCAAGTTTTGATCAGGTTTGTATCTGATATGATACACAGTTTATCGTATTAGTGTTAATATTCGGGATTTGCCTTTTGAAGGTGTATGCATACAATGGTTTCTCGTATTATTGAACGCTTCATACCTAAGTCAAAGTGAAGTCTTTAACTGCTGATGAATGTCTTACCCATATTAATTCACATAATAATCCCCAAACGCAGATGCCTCCAAACAACGTCAACCCCGCTCAACCCGTCGTTTCACCCACATCCCCAGCCGAGCACCACAGTCCGCCGACGTCGCCTCAACAACACGCGGGCACGAGTGGGTTTGTGAAACACGTGCCTGTGTCTGTGCCTGTGTCTGTCATCGCTAACTCTTCTGCCCATCATCATCCTCAGGTATAGATCTTGTCAAACATACTTTTTTGGAGGTCTGTATATTATATCGGTACTCGAACGAGAAGCTACACAAGAACATTATACTTAAAATCACATAGCCTTTATTGTATTTGATACTATATGATGAATAATGATCATACTGGGATAGCAATTTCAATGTTTCGTTATACAAACCTACCTAAACTTCCTCGTTATAAACATGTACATGTACTTTCTTAAACAACAGTTTAAGACTGATGATATACTATAACTTGCTATATACTATAACTTGCCCCATATAGGCTGCCGCAGCTGCCCACACAACAACCACACATGTCTCCTCCGCCCCTGGTCCTCAAGGTGGCGCTGGTGCAGCGGCGGCATCAGCGGGCTACACGATGGGTCAACAGTTCGAGGCGCCCTCGGTCATGCATCACCAGCGCATGGAGAAAGGGTGGGCCTCGTTTGAAGATGATAGCCAAGGTAAGAACGTTAAATGGTCTTAAAGTTTCTGTAAAAAAAGCTACGATAAAATATAAGCGTACTTGGGTATACCGGTAATTTAATTTATGTTGAGTGGATCGATAAACTTTTCCCAAATTGTGGTAATTACTTTCGAAACTAAAAACTGAACCCTCTTTTCTCTTCGTTAGTATACAAATACCCTTTTCCATCTAAATAATTTTTATATAATTACAGCAAAGTTTGTTTGTTAGACATGTAATAAACGTTTTCTCCTCATATTTAGGCTTAATATCAGAGGAGAAGAAGGAATGGACGCGCTTCACAGACAGCAGTCGCGGCGCCGATACATCATCCCTCTCATCAGAAACGGACAGTGTAGACGACGTATGGCTGATTAGTGACGAGCTAAGGAAGTACTACCTCAACCAGTTTCTCACGATGCAGACTGATGTCAAGGGCGTTATATCTGGTTAGTTTAGGGGTTATGCCAGTGAAAGGAAATATGAAGGGAACATATAAGTTTCTTTGCGATAGGATAACGCTATACATTTTGTTTCTGTGAGAATAAGCTGGAAAAAGATATCATAGTTAATGTTTCTGATACCATGTTTTTAGGTCGTGCTATTTTCAACTTCATGTATATGCATGCAGATTTACCGGTGACCTTGTACGTTAAACAACAACATGGCTATCATCAGTCAATGTCCTACCTTAACAGAGAGCATATACATGTAGATTGAGTCGAATGTCATTTAGAATGAGGTGCATATATTCAGAAGGCAATGAAACCATGATAAATTTAAGAAACAAAGTGACATTTTTATACATTTTGTATTGGTTCATCCTCATAAGTTTTATATATAAAAGTGGTAATGTCACAGCTATGCTATTATTTATATTTTCAGGTGGCGTAGCTAAAGAATTTTTCGAAAAATCGAAGCTTCCTATATCTGAGTTATCAAAAATATGGTATGTCGATTTTAAGATTTTTCGAAGTAAATGATATGTGGCTCTATAAAATGTCTTTAGCGTAATAAAAATATGCTATTTCATTTAAAACAAGATCATATTAAATATGTTATAAACAATGAAATAAATCACACTAGATTAACCATTCTAGTCTTCTCTTAATAGCCAAATATAACCACCCATATTTCAGGCAATTATCGGACGTGAACAAGGACGGTGCGCTGAGTCTAGAGGAGTTTAACACTGCGATGCACTTAGTCGTGTGTCGCATCAATGGTGTAGAGCTACCTGAACAGTTGCCGCCCTCACTCATGCCTTATGTCGCATTTACCAATCCAGGTAGGGTTCATAAGGGCTCATTCATATAAGTAGTTTAATTCCATAACGCAGAGGCCTACGGGAAAGTATTTTACGGATACCACACTACCGTAATCAAAATCAACTTTGATTGCTGGAACAATGCTACATGTAAAGACAAATTATTGATAGATTGAAATATAGAAATAATGCATATATAAAACTGTAAAGCTAAGGAAAGACAAGTAATCAGATATCACAGTTGCAGTGGATATTTCAAGTTATTGATTTGTGTTTAGACGAGCCGTTTGCGTCCGACCTCCCACCTGGTAGTACCCTCAAACGCCTCACGCCGTCCTCGCCCGCCGCTGCCGCTCAGGTAAAGTATTGCGTTATTATCTTGGTTCTGTTCTTGATCCAGAAGAATTTATTGTCATCCGCAATAATAACATCTTTTTTTTTCCGTTGTCACTGGTTAATTTTTTTTGTAGAAATAGCAACCCGGTAGGCTATTTTTAAAACGGAACATAAATAGCAAGAAACAAGTACAATATAATTAAATAAAAATAATAAAAACCGTAGCAAATATATAAACTGAGAAAACACGCTCTATGATTGTTTATATTACTAGTTATTAGCCAAAAAAAAAAACTCAACATATTAACTGAAAAATATTAATCAACCAATTATTTTCCTTTCTTGTGCTTTAGTGGGCTCCGAGCTTCCCCCAACCCTCGCCTTCGTCCAGTAGCGTGTCCTCTCCGGGTCAGGGCCCGCGCCCCGTCAACTTTGAGTTCAAACCCATCTCAGAAGATCAAGTAAGCGTTTGTTTAGTTCAAGCTCTTCATAAACAAGTACTTGTCGATATACATGTTTCATATTCTTCCTACATTCTTACTATTAGAAATACTGCCGATATTAATTTTATAGCGGGGAATGTTCGTTTTCGAATAGGTTCAAGTCATTGTGTACTAAATGAAAACTGATTAGATGCCGATGCTATGAATATACTTTTGTTAGCCACGGCTTGCAAAGCAAACCGGGGTTTGTACCACCGCTTTGCCGTTATTTATTTGTTTATTTGTTTATTTAGTTCGTAAACTTTTTCTAAAATCGCTACTCCTCCGAAGATTGTGGACGGATTTGAATTCGGATTTTTTTATATCAATCTTTACGGTTTCAACTCTTCAGGGTGTGCTTACGTAAGCAATTGTGCTTATATAAGCACTTCTAAAAAATAAAAATAAAAATTGTTCTTCACGGGTGTCGTCAGTTGCCTTCCAAATGAAATGAGCGATAATACAGGATGCTATCCGACATTGTTTGCATCACGTGATCTTGTTGCTGTTATAACCTAATGCAGACAACGCGTCTTTGTGACGTCATAATAAAAGCTGCAGAGTTTATCGATGGAGTCATATGCATGCCATACACATTAGACCTTCTAAAATGTCTGAAACCTCTAACGAGGTAAATCGAAGCGACTTAATGGTATTCCCTTTAGATTTTCTATTATTTTCGGTATGTATGATTTAATAAAAAAAATACAAAAGCCTAAACTTCTTTGAAGATATTTATATTCACGATGTGCATTCTTAGAAATCAAATTTCTGAGCCAGAGTGCTCAATATCTAGGATGCATATGGGGCTTGGATATATTAAAGCTGTTAAATTTAGGATTAATTAGTTGGATTAAAATTGAATGGCATGCAGTACCTATATTTAACATATATTTGAAGCATGAAATTAAAAGGGTTATGTAAAAATCAATGCAATAAGAGTATAATTATGAAATTTAAAACCAAGGTTTCAAAATCTTGGTAGAAAATAAACCCATGGATTTTATATATACATATCATACATAAGAAGAAAATTTCCCAAAATTAGAATTTGAGTACCATTTTAGGTTCCTGTGTGTTTCACGCTAATTAAGCCTAACCTTAACGTAAATAATTTAGAATTAAATGGCATTCATTTACTATATTTATCATATAGTTGAAAAATAAAATGAAGAGCGTTGTGTGAACATCAATGCAATAACAGTATATGTCAATTAAGATAATTAAAACCAAGGTTACGAAATCTTAGTCCAAATATAACCCTTTGATTTCATATGAACCCATATCACACATAAGAAAACATTATTCCCAAGTTAAAGTTTCAGAACCATTTTAGGTGTTTATGTGTTTTGACGCTAGTTAAACCTAACCTTTACTTTTAGTCATGTACAATGATGCAAGGTGTGGCACACTGTCCTTGGACAGTCTTGTTTTGAAATCACTACAGGGCAATTAAATTTTCTGTTGCATTTTGATATAATTTTGAAATATGTATAAAATAATTAAGTATTGTTGTGTCTAAAACAGGACTCTACGATAGTGCATCCAGTCGCTCTGCGCATGTCTCCTGACGGTCAAGCGTTTCCCGCAGATGGCAAAGTAGCACAGGCGCAACCCCAACCAGGTCAGAATATGGCCTGCAAAGACATGAATTACTGTTGTCCCCTATTCGATACACATTTTCTGCCGACTCAGACTAACATTTTAAATAATAATACCTGTATATTAGCAATGTGGCTAAATATATCATATCATTGGATACACTCCTCTTGGTTTCATTCGCTTAAAAATATATTGTATACTTAAAGTTAATTGACCCTCGTTTCAGATACAGGCGGCTACAACAGTCAAGACCTCTCGCCCAACGACCAACAGAGTCCTCCCTCAAAACCGCCCGAACCACTCGTCGATATAGGCGAGGAACAAGCGGCGACGCAAGGAGGAGGAGGAGGAGGAGGAGGTCACGTGTTGCATCATCCCACGCCGCTGCAGGGCCGACCGCGGCCAACGCCAAAGAAAGCTATGTCAGGTGGGCTGGGTTTAGTCAATGAGCACATATTCATTTCAAATCACATAGCTTTGATCTTGACAATAGAAAACGACGGAAAATACACGGCGGAGACTACTGTTCTAAAGGTTGAACTGAAAAAATGTAAAACTATAACTGGTATGGAGGCTTAAATCATTTTCTCCGATTCGGAATCAAGAACTGCTTTATCGCCTTTGTGTAATTGCTTGAACCTGTGCAGCCTGTGAAAGTCATTTTTTTAAAGGGCATCATGTTTTGTACTTTGCCTTTAAAATCGTTTTATTATCAATAACAAATCTCTCTATGTTCTTCTTTCTTTTTCAGTTCCGGCGCCGGGCCATACCGAGCCCCTCGCCCCTATGTTACCGCCCCCGTCTAGTCAAGAAGCCCAACCTTCGGGTTCGAATCCCCCGGAGGCGCCCGTGCCACCGCCACGAACAAAGTCACACTCAAGAAGCAACTCGCTCGATGCCAATCAAGTGCTAGGTATGTTCAAATGTAGATAGCTAATATTTTATTTTATCTTTTTGTGAACATGAAAAACGAAAAGAGTGAAGCAACAGCAAAAAAACATCAACAATAACAAACAATAAAAAAAAAAAAAAAGCAACAGACAAAAAAAGAAGAAAATAAAGATTTTCTTCCTGTGTTCCTGTGAAACGAATGATTGATAAACAATTTCTCTTTTACATGGATCATAGACTTCTATAACATGCTCTTAAACCGATCCCCTCGCCCGTCCCTTAAATGAGGAAGAGAAAAAATGCAAAGTTTAAATCAACTGCATCTGTTTTCAGGGGCTGACGGAGTAGCACCACCAGTTGTTCCACCGCGACCGAGAGAGGTACTTATTGTCACGCAGATTGAATTTACGTGTATTTTGAAACGTTTTGAATAATTCATTTACTCAAGTCTTACTTAGTTGTGTCGAGGTATTGATGTATCATGGGTAGAGTCAACCACATCTTCAAGTCGCTAGATTCCAGTGAGATTTGGATTTGATACTAATAAAGTTAAAAAGAAGATTTTAAAAATAATTTCCATTTTCAAATATTTTTTTGATTATAGAATTCTAATATTATTATGGATCGTATGTTGCAGGGTTCAACAACAAATACTGAAATGTCTTCAAGCACGCGTAAGTTTCTCTCATTTTGTTTATCGTACGCTAACATAACACTTAAATACGAAACGTTTTATAAAGTCATCTACTTTTCGTTTCATCGCGTCATTTTAGGATAAATAATATGTACATTATAAAATTATTAGTATGAGATAATTACAAATAATATATGATAGATCACTGCTTCGTGTAATAAAATGTTGAATGTTCTTAAAACACTTAAATTATTATTGCGAAAAAAGCGCTGTCCTTGATCATGTTTGACTAACCAATTCATTCTGATATTTCTTATATAGAATATTTGATCGAAAAGTGACGCACTTTTGACCTGCTTGGCGGTTTTATTATAAAATTTCTCCATCAATGACTAATGTTCACAAGCGATTCATAAGTATATCAAAAGAACACACTATGGTTACTTTTCAATATCATGTAATCTCAGTAAAATTCATAGACCACAGACTCAGTACATGTCAATTTAGACCATAGAAATACACATGTGTTATGATCGAAAATTGACGCACCCTGATACTCATAAGGTTGTAAACGGGTAAATACATGTATAAAAATAAATCGTTTTTAACTTTTAGAGTTTATATACTTTATTTTATTGTGTAATACGTATGCTATAGCACCCATTTAAAAACTTTGTCCATCTAAAGAGGTTCTATCTACCATAAGATTACTCGAGATTGTGCCAATCCGAACCATAAGGAACAAAGTAACCATATCTAATGTTAATATTTTAAATAGCATATTAAATTGCGTTGTTATATGGAAATAAACACAAAATAGCGATATAATTACATATATGTGTAAATTACATCGCACTATAATCTAGAGAGGAATTATAAAAACTTATTCACTATTCAACTTATTACTATATAACCAATGATTATTATATCATGTCATTATTTCTTATTTACTCTTACTTTTAATTACTTACTAGACCTTTTAATGAATAATATATATCAAAAATACAAATAACTCGCCAAATAATACAACTTTGATGCTTTTATCATCAAATAACTGTAGGTGCGTCACTTTTCGATCATGCCACGTGGTCGTTTTTCCCAGTTTTATTTCGTAATGATCTTTTACTCGGTTCTGTTAATTAAAAATAAGTAACGTGATATTGAACATTTATAAAAGTGTGTTCTGATCGTTGTTATTGTTTTCAAATATAAACATTTTCAAAACGGTTTGATTTAGTGATAATGCGATACACTTAATTTCTATCGAGAAATTACGTGTAGACCTACCTTTACTTTAGATTTGTATACCTCTCATTGAAATTTGTCGATGTATCCAAAAGCCTGATGTTAGAAATATGTTTTATTAAATCGCCATTTTCGTTTGCAGTAAGTGCATCAGTAACGAGTCCAGGTGGCGGTCTCGAGAAAGTGACACCGCAACACAGTGGAGACGACCTCGATGGAAAGAAAGTATTACCCAAGTGAGTGTGGATCCTTCAATTAATGCATGTTGTTACTTAGTACACTTACCAAATATAGGATTGCGTTCAGATATCATGCTTCATTTCTAAGTTTCGATTATGAATATTTTTTTTTGTGATGAATTATAACGATAAATGAAGTTATTGCTATTATTTGATGTAGGATTGAACAGGGAAAATGTCTCGGGTCTATATCAATTATAAATAAATCGCCCTGAAGCATAATACCTATCTAAAGTGTTTTTGTCAATAAGTTTAAATGAATCGATTTCTAAATGACTTTAGGGTTAAAAAAGAGTTATAAAGTTTTCATGTTTTTGCAGAGTTAAATTTCATAGGATGACACTTACATTTTCATTAAGTTTCAAATTATGCATATCATAGTTGATTTTTTTTTGAGTTTACATAATATGTTTAATGACCTGTTTGCCACTAAATAAAGTGTAGGCGTTCTATGCATGATTAATTAGGGAGTTCAGTTAAAACTAACAGTTCCGTTATTCTAACTCTTATATCAAGTTAAAAGGTTATCAATACTTTCAATGCCTAAACGTCTTTAAGTTACAATAACCAATTTTCGATGTTTCGAGCTGCTAAGTACAGAATGACATGATTGACCCTACGCGCTGCGGCAGTAACAAAACCGTTTAGCATCAAACGACCCTAAGATCTATTGATAGATGAATTCAACTGCTTTCTGTCTCCTTAATTGCTTCGAGGCAAGATATCAAATAAAAATATAATGCTCTGGCCCGTCGTCAAATCGAAAACGGATATTATCATTATAAATCTTATTGGATAAATTCGGTTAAATCATACTGTTTTCGCCGGTCCTTAGCTGTTCAGTTCCAGTATTTATGCTGTTGTATGAAATTATAAATGACATTAACATATATAGTTAAGATAATTTATCAAGTTTTCTCTCTTTGCAGCCAAGACAAATTAGATAGCATAGATATAACTTAGTAATGTTAGTTACCCAATAACCAATATTTAAGATTATTTTGTAATGTCCCCCCTTTTGCAGACAAGACAGCGAGGAGAAACGGGATCTGCGCAAGCGAGTTAAGGAACAAAGAGAAAAGAACCTCGTGCTCTCTCGACTCAACAGCGAATTAAACCAAGAGCTACAAGAAGTCATGGAGCAACGGATTGCGCTTGAGATCCAGATGGAACATCTAAGGCCGTATTCGGGAGGATACTTGTAGTAGAGTGCTGTGTTTTATGTCGTCTTTTGTTTCGTGTCATTAGAGAATATTATCGTGTAAATTGTCGTGTCTTGAGTGATATTTCGCGGTAATCAATATTTCAAAAGGCGATCAGGGGTGATGGGGTTGGGCTTTTTTAATGAATAATCGTGATGAAACATCTGAGGCAGTATTCCGCTTAAAAGTGCTGTATTTTCGTGACCTTTATGTCCTTTTGTATTTTCTTAGGTTTTTCATATTTTTTGGGGAAAAGCGGAGGTCTTTCGAAAGGAAAACTTTATTTTAACTGTCGCGAAGTAAAAGTATGGGATTTTTTTACTATTAGTTATTCGCGAGGTTATGCGTTGTGTATAGCAAGGGTATATTCTTTATCATAGGGTTCACCGCCCTGTCTCTCTCATACTGTTCGATATAATGTATTCTGCGTCTTAAACGGAAGGAAAAGCGATCAGATATTGTTTACTGTGTATTTTTAAGGGAAGTCGGTTGTATTATTTTTTGAAAGGTTTTCTTTGGTTGAAGTTCGTATCATGTATTTATTGTAATCTGTTAAGATCCGTAAAAGGTTCATTTTAAATCAGATTTACATGTATGTGTATTGGGTAAATTGAGCTTTAAAGTATGAGGCGTGTTGGGTTGCAGAAACAAATGTAAAGATTACGAATGTATAATAACATGACTGTCTACGGTTATATCTGCGATTGCCCTACGTATTGAATAATTGAAAAAAGTGTCTTTAATCTTGAGATAACGAAAAGGTGATAAATGTTTAACCTTATGCTAGAGCTCAAGTTGTTATACTAACCCATAGTGATATTGTTGATACCGAAGTTAAATCTCCTCCTGTTATATAACATTGAAATGAATTATTTAAGCCCAATTTTAAACTTAAGTCCAGTTATAATTTCATATATATTTTCTTTGGCATTTCGTCAAGTATTATATTTCGAGTTATATCTACAAGTTGAGTATTGTTTATGCATGAAAGTTTAGTGAGTTGTTCAGCCTAACGTAGTTGACTAATATCTGTGTCCATATTAAGGGTTCTGCTATAGTGGTAGCGATAGGGGATTTTTTGAAACGAATTTGCATTCAATTAATTTTTGTTCGCAGTAGATACAGCACAAGACATTGTGATGAAAAATCATTGTGTCACTTTACAACTTTGCATTTATAGATTAATAGAGTGTGGTGTTAAGAAGAGAGAACATTATATTAGAATCTCATAGACTATTCAACTATAGATTGTGTCCTGCTTAAATTATGAAGCTAAGATTGCCTTTGAAACAAAAACGTTTTTCTATTTGCCTTACTGATAATTTTGCTATATAGCGTCAATCTACCATTCGCATCTACTGTTAGACACCTTTTCAGCATTTATTTGTCATTGTTAACACTTCTGAATTTGATAATTAGATGAATATAAAAATTCATTGCACTCAACGAATTTTAAATTAAATTTGGTTTTATTTCGTTTTAACTCAATGCAAAAACTATTTAAAACAGTTTTTGATAGTTTGTTAATTATTTCAAAATTTGAAATTGAAGCGATCAGTGCGACATGTCAGTTTGAAATTTTGAAATCGTAATTTATTGTTACGATGTCAATTAGATTTAATTTATCACAAATAAAGGTTTTGCTACAGGTTTTAAACAATTAAATCTACTCTCACAAGCTTACGTAGATCTGAATTATGTTGTTCACGCCCTTGTATTTTAATTTACATTACAAATATGCCAGTTATGTGCTTAAATGTATATCATTTTTGCCATTCGACCATTTTCTCATTCGATCAAATATTGTTGCTGTATATCACTTTTATTTATTCGATTTCTGTTAACCTAAGAAAAGTTTAAACTTGTTTGATCGAAGTTCAAGCGATATATGTTTTGTTTTCGAACAAATTAGTTACACTGCACTTCGAAAGAGTCTAGGTTTCTGTATATCAATCTAATGTTTACACACGAATTAAGCGATCAATGCAAAAAAAGTTATGTTAGTTAGTGATTGTGTTTTTAAAAATATAGCCTATCTATATGTCTTAATATAATTTCGTTCTATTGATTCAATCCATTTATGTATTTCATAAGAACGTAGTACATTTAATGGATTACATAAGCATAATCTTTTATATAAATGTGTATGGAAAAGTATGTGTAGTTGCCAAATATTGAATTATAATTATATTGTGCTTTATCTTATATCACTTTATTAATAAACACGCACATTTATTTGTATTTCAACTCATTTAAATGAAACATAAATATATTTTGGGTTGTACATATAGTTTTCTCAAACGTGAGAAAACACATATATTTGTGCAGCGTTCTCTATATGAAAAGTATATAATTAATGTGCGTTTATGTAAAATCTATGATTGCGATTATTTGTTGGTCTTGGTATCTTATTGGCAATATATTCATAATTTTGTCTCTGTTATTTCTCGACTGTACGAGCCAGTATATAATGTGAAAATGTATTTTCATTATGTGTTAACCTTCATCATTTCAATTATGAATATGATATCATGTGGAGTGGAACTCGGACTATTAAATTTTAAAAGTTCCAGTTCTTTTGCTCCCTGAATTAGTAGAAAAATGAGCCGAATGAGAATCGCGTTTTCCCCGTTTAAAGGTAGTCATTCGTGTCTTGGGCACTTAAAAACCTATTAGTTTTTGTTTCACAATTTAATGTTTTCCACATTGTTGTGAGAGGAGGTCATGATGCAAATGAACGTAGTGCTTTTGTTACGATGTGAAATCGTACGTTATGAATTAGTCAGTATATTTTAGAGCTGTTTTCCATTCAAGTTATATATGTGTACATAGATATTTTTACAAATTATTCACCATAAAGAAAGTGAAATAAATGAATTGAAAACGCACATGGTTTTATTTCCTTATTTTGTGCAAAATGCACAGATAATGATTGTGATGATGATCATATTATTGCGATATTGTGTAATTGACTTGGAATGCACTTTTAATTCACTTTTAATATTATCATCTATGATTTCAATATTGCTTTCTTGTGTTCTGTATTAAAATTATTTGTCAATACATGTCTAAATGTAATAACGTAAAACTATTAATTTATTTAACAGTTTAAGAATCAAATTTTAACTATTAAGTTTTATGAGACTGTTTTGATTTATTCATTGGCATTTCCTAAGTGTCAAACTAGGATGTCATTTTGCCCCGTTCACAGTTTGCTTCATTTTTCACCCATAGATAAGTGTTTCGCTTTATCAGATAAGATTAAATTATACTAGTTAAGTGGATATGAAAAGTTGTAGGAGGAACAACGTTAAATATTATAGTGTAGGTAGAGTAGGTAGGTAGAGTTTTTGAATATATTTGAATTATCTAATTAATTATGCAGATGTTAAAAAATGATTTTGCGTCATATGATACTTAACTACTTCAGGAACACTAATAGAGGACAGAAGTCGAGTTTTTTTTTGCCAGGTGTTTTCCTGTTTTCAATTTTAAACCATACTTAAGTTTGAGACTAGATAAAAGATTAGTGCTTCATGTTTGATGGTAGATAAACATTCATGATTTTTTGGCCATATCATCAACTTACAAATTTTAAAACTATGTTCGTCTTTTGGAAGAATTCAAGCCACTCATACACAAGGGTATGCCATTAAAGCATT
Source organism: Hydroides elegans (assembly GCA_001703475.1). Lineage (NCBI taxonomy): Eukaryota > Metazoa > Annelida > Polychaeta > Sabellida > Serpulidae > Hydroides > Hydroides elegans. The sequence continues at coordinate 13,841 of LQRL01162977.1, forward strand.
CTATCTATGACGTTGTGGTGAGGAGAACTATGTGTATGGGAGGGGGGATGGATGTTGGAGATTAGGTTTGACCTTGTTTCCGGATTGTCACAAAATGCATTTTACCGAGCAAGAGACCCATCGAAAAGGATTTTGCGAATAAGGGAAATTATGGTTGGTCTCATATAATGGCATCCAAAATCAGTTTGGAAAGAAAATAAACATACTAATAAAAAGAAAGGAGTAATTATAAATCTGTTCTTTTTATAAATTGTTTAATCTTCATATATGCATATGGTTCTTATTTAAGCCAAGGCCTAAATGAAGGCCGCTAAAATAAATTTTTGAAGCCAAATATTTCATGGACTGATCGTGGAATACCGATCACACATTTTTTCTGAGTGATACCTTGAGCTTTCTGAATTTTGATGAGTTTGTTTTTATATATTGGCCTTGCAGTGGTACAGCTGTTAAGGTGTTACCTTAAACTATGCAAATTAATTTATTACATTGCCAAATTTTTATTGTTGATATTTATAATGCATATATTACAGTAAGGACCGCAAATATAGATGTATGATCAGAAAACAGCAACTAGACTACCGATGCTCTCAGATGAACTTCTAATTGTAAACAAATCGGGCCGCCCCAAAGGTATGTAACACATGGCAGTTTTTGAAAATAATCAATATGCAATTCATTATACGAAATGTCAGCTCGGTAATATCTCTGGTCTAGCATTTCATCTATCTCAAGTGCATCATTATTCAGCTGGTCGTAAGCGCAACTTGTGTATCCATTTTCTACGTACAATGAAACCCTTTAGTAATGTTGAAATGCGTTATAGCTTACGTTTTGAGTAGAATTTTGTTTTTTGATATATTTTAAAATTGTCGTTTGCGAAGAAAAATCATTTTCTTTCCATATAAGATAATTATTTTCTGTTTTTAAATCAGAAATTGCGGCAAGACGTTGTTATTGTTACACCTGAAAATATAAACTAAGCTGCTATCTACTGTTACCTGTGGTATACCATAGTCAGTAGTGTCATTATTCCGTCAGTAAGCGTTTCACCTGTAATAAGTTTGGCAAGTATATAGTAAAACAAATTCATCTAACTTCTATTTCGTCTTTATCTCGTTGGTATACTGACGTCTTTTCAGCTAAAGCAAGGATACAACATAAAAGATGGTTAAACAATATGTTTCTGAAGGAGGATTCTGAAAAGACCGAGGATAAGTAATCAACAAGGTAGGGCATTTTCTAGTTTAACATTTTAATTGTTTTGATGACTTTTTGTCATATTTTAATTCAATTGCATTTTTGCTTGTTATGGTTTTAAAATGTCAAGGTCCACATTGACCTGGTTCAAGCAGAAAGTAATTTATTGTTATGATTAACAAAAGTAAAATAATCCTGATATGTTCTTTCAAACTTTATTCGGATATAACGCAGTAAATGATAGTTTAAGGTATCGATCAAATTTTGTTCACCATAAACCTATTTATAAATATACACTGTTACATAAAGTATGTCGATTTCAAATAGGAATCAATGTATTTTGTGTGATAAAAATCTATTAACGAAATTTATGTTTTGAAAAACGAAGCGCATATTTATTTTCCGTACGTAATGTCAAGATAATAATATTTATTTCGCAATAAAACTTTTAACATTAACACGGTAATCATTTACCTAAACTGATGATTTCTAAATATTTTGAAGGGTAATTTAGCACATTAGGGTTCAACCGCTTTCCAATGCCTCGAGCCCTTTCTTACTTTGTAATAAGCGACTCTATATTTATCGTTTTAGATCGACGTGTTTATTCCGTGACAAAAACGTGTAAACACCGGATTGTGAGACTGCTTTTGGGGAACCCGGGTGTGCAGAGGCCGTTGTCCCGAAAAAGGTGATTCATCTTCCTGGGAAGGAACATATTTTGCGAAAAGGTGATTCTGACATGTTGTTGTTTTCTGCGTTTATTCCCGGTATTTATTTGGCAAGTAATTAAAAGGATTTTTTCCAGTATGATTAACAAGTACAGGGCTCAATTTTTTTTTTTTTGCGGAAGTCCTTCGGGTCCTCGCCCTTAAAAAACCCGGGGACACGAACAAAAATCCGGCCCGAACCTGTATATTTATATGTCGGGGTTTCAAAAAGACGGGGTCTCTCGGACCCTCTATTTCAAAACTCCGGGGGCCATTTGGAAAATCCAAGCGCCAGTGGCCCCACGGGAATTTCAAGTACTGCAAATAAATTACAAAGTTGATCATGTAATATAATAGGGTGCCGGTTCGAAACTAACCAGTCTGTCGCGTAAGAACATTTTACGCCCCCACCCCTGCCCTCTGCCTGATAGAACAACCATCAACCATTTAAAATACAAGATATACACAATTAAGAGCAAAGCATTTGTGTAATTTGTCCACTTTATATGAACCATCATGCATCCTCTCTGAAAATGCACATGATATCGTTTTACATAGAAACGCAACATAATGTATGTTTCGTAAGACATTGGCCATTATGTCGAGACATTTATGATGCTATAAATCAACTTATTCATCAAATACATGTATCACATTCAAAGAGAATGATTATGCCATGATATGCGTGTGACAAGGTCTGAGTCTTGTTTTAGGAATTTATCAGTTATAATATACACTATAGTCTACACTATTTAGTGAAACAATGGAGATTTGTTCTTCTTAGTTTTTCATCCAGAAATGATTGTGTGATATCATGTTATCATATATCAACGCAAAGTTTCTTGATTAATGTATAGAAGCGACCTCGGAGATTACTTTATGAAAATTAGCACACTTGTGATTCGAATATTGGAC
>LQRL01162977.1:26846-39436 GCA_001703475.1 Hydroides elegans
AACGGGCTTTTTTGGCATTATTATTATTTTTTGCGTGAACGCGTCTTAAGACTATTTCTATTATTATTACCTTTTTGGCAGTACCGTTCATGGTGTAGTTTGAAGGTCCGTTCAGTAAGAACTTTACGCGGTTAAAAAAGTGACCAGTCACGAAATCACTTCCCTAAAATTTGTCGCAAAAGCGTGATTTTTCAAAGTAACGATAAGTAAAAAAGAATTGATGAATTATTATCAATGACATAAATGTGTGCCAAATTCCAAATTTAGTCATGCTGCTGCAACAAATAACGCCACAACATTAATTATTTTGATAATTTTACGTTGAAACTTACCGGTTTTCTAGCTCATAATGAGAAGCGCAATTTACACGCGATAAAGGCAGTCCGAGTGTTCAGTAAGAGCGCGAATATTCTTTTAATCCAAACAATGGCCAACATACCTGTCGCTATATTTGTACATAAAACATAACAAATAATGCTGGTTATTTTAGCAGATTCTATGTGCGATCGTCTGTTTCGCGCATTGTTTCATTTCATTAGGGATTATTATTGAAAAGATCAAACTTGTCGATTATGGCCATGCTTAAACCTATAAAGATAGACCTAAACACGGCGCGTACATTTATTTCATTGTGAACACTTTTTAAACTGTTCGCGCATAAAATATGAGCAATACTTTCATACTGAACGGACCTTAACGCTTCAGCGCTATCTGCGAAATCAAAAGAGAATATGGTCAAATCAATATCGCTAGCGCGATAAATCAAATTACTCAAGAGTCTTAATATTGTCTCGCAGCGATCACTGGAGTGCGTGGCCATACCATTGAATATATGTATAAAACATATTTGTGAAACGTGACGAAAATCTTTAATAATAATTGTCAAGTCATAAACCCGAATTAATCCACCTGCTCCAGGCAGGTTTCATGTTGTCTCAGAGGACTAAGTCTCTCCATGTTTGGGGTCTAAATGAGGTGTAGAGAGCCTCTCATCAGCATTCACAGCTCATATAATCCGTTGTTTGGTCTAGTTAAGGACATTACTCAAGGATTGACTCTTCAGTCTATCTTGTTTGCTGTGGACGTGATCAATAATCTTTGCTCCAGTGTTTTGGGTCGGAGAAAAATGCATTTATTTACTTGTATATTCTGATAATTTGGCAATATAGGACTCGGCATTCTCGTGTAGCCCATAATTCGACAGACGGAATAAATATCAATGATTTACTTTTTGGCTGCAAGTATCGGATTGATGCTGTAAATCCTGGACATTTCCTTGTTGGTAAGCTCAGAAGTTAGGCAGGGATAACAAGTAGAGCCCTACGCTATGATGAAGCAACCTAAAAACTTATTCCATATTGATGTTTGGATCGTGAATCAGAATTGTGTCTGATCGGAATTGGTCATTCGATCATCGAATCAATATAGCACTGTAAAATTCCAAGGAAATAGATGTAATTTGATGAATATTTGTTGATGCATGGACTTAAGAATTAAGTACTAGGGATTGCCTGTTACAATGACTGTATGAACTGTATGTTTTCTCTTCATTTATATTCAAGGATATACATGCATCTATGCCAAGAAATTGAAACCAGAGGTATGCAACACATGTACATATATAAAGCTATAAAACTATTTAACATATTGATCATACAGTTAAATGGGATAGGTTTTTCCTTTGCGAGAGCAAGTTTACGTTAATTAAAAAAAAGGTTTAATTAAAAAAAAATAGCAGTCATAAAATGCGATAATTTACTCATGATCGCAATTAAGGTTGATCACTGAGCAAATTATATAAACTATCTCAAAATCGTTGAAGCTAACATAAAACACATAAACATAAGGATACTTTTACTATTATGATTCAAACGTTAAGAATCACAGATGTACACATAAAAAACGAACAAATATGATATGAAGCTCTCTATTTCCGTTTGGGCATCCGCCAGGTGAGTCTACGTTTGCGCCGTAATCGATCATCATTATGCATGACGTCGGTTCATGGGTGCTAGAATACTTATAACAACTTCATATGGTTCATATTTAAACTTTTCTGTAAGATATCTAAGAGAAACGACGGTTCACGGATGCTTTCAATACACATGACAACTTCATATGGTTCATGTGATAAGTTTTTGGAAGTTTACTGTATGATATCTGAGGGACTTTTGATATATCCACTCAATATTGAAGGCTTTTGAATATATGGAGGAATATCTGAGAGACTTTGTTATATTCACTCAATGTTGCAAGCTTTTGAATATTGATGGAAGGATGTATAATGAAAAATGGAGTATTTGATATGAAGTGTTTATTTAGCTCTTCAGATTAACTTTTCAGGTATGGTGCTTCATAGATTTAAAATGATGTTAACTTCATTTTAATTTTTCGTCATTATCTAGTGAGCCCGTTTTTGCTCGTTTATTGTCGTGTCCTTGTTATGATTATATGTAACTAGCGTAATTGAAAAAATATATATATATTTTACGCAAACGTATCCATCGAATTAACATTATAAAATATGATCTGCCATTATGTTTGATAAACATAAACATATGCATTATATCTTTGGAAAGACACACAACTTGATAAAAATCTAGCCAATATATACTGTTACCACATATTGTGGTAAATTATGAAACTGAATCAAAGAACATATAACGCGGTGTTATAAGTTCTTTGACTGAATTACCCTAACTTCATACAAATATGATAAAGAGCTGGATAAGTATAGAAAGCCATTAAGTCGAAAGTGTCGAAAGTAAATGCAATCTTATTAAGCCGTTAAGTCGTTATCTATGGAATGTCATCAGTGTTTTGGTCGATGAATATTTGAGATTGACATAGAAAATGCTTTGTTCCGTTTTGGAGACGAGAGGACAAGCAAGTAGCATGAAAAAAATGGGCACGTCAGTTAGCTTTTTCTGGATCAAGTAGCAAAGATTATGATTGCTTTTAAACACCCACATGTTATCAAATGGAGTCGGATATATATCATGTTATATGCGGACATCTGTAACATCCACTTAGAATCTATGTACAGTATGACCTCACTTAACTGAACACCTCAGGCCCCACAAACACTGTCCGGTTTAAGCGATTTTTCGGTTTAGGCGACTCGATTTTCATCAAAATACAGAGGCTGGACTACCAATTATGTTCGGTCCAAACAATATTTCGGCTTATCTGAGGTCGATATAATGATGATTCACTGTATATTGAGAAGAGACACAAGATTCATTAATGCAACAGCCCGTCATACATAAATTCAGTTGTGTCATACGTTTCGAAGTGTAGACATGGGCGTTTAAGTGCAAAAATGCAAATCAGTTACCGGCATTTACATAAATAAGTTTCCGATTCCTTTGATATATTCTGGTGACAAAATGGACGTTGCAGTCAATTATTAAGGGGAGTTCTTAACTGATGTACGTTATAAACATGCTTGTTTACTTCAACATGAATTATGGGGACCTTCTAAATTAAACACGAGCGGACAGTTATTAATCCCGCTATTTGCTTTATTTGATATCTGAAAACAAGTTGAGAAGTAATTTATGATCTTTAATGTAACAAAAGTGCTGAGTTTTTGTATCGGGTAATAAATCGAACTTAAACATTCTTGTTCTAAGTGTCTGTGTTGCAATGACGTAGATATGTGATGATGGGACGGCCAAATGGTGAATCATATACTTAACGAGACATAAGGTCCTATACATATAAGACGGTTAAGCCATGTTATGTAATAGTTTAGTACTTAGTTGTAATAGTACAAACGTATCTAGAAAATTCTCGATTTGGTTATTTGTCTAAAATGAAATATAATATTATATACAAGACGAGGATAACATATTAATAAACTTTCCTTTTACATGATAGAGGTAGGTTCTGTACAAATTGAATTCCTCATTATTTGAATGGATATGAAGATTATGACGTAAATTATAATTAAGTAAATTACGTTCAAACGTTCATGGTGCGTATAGATCGACCTGCGATCGCTGTGAAATCCGAAGAAATTGAAAATTTACAAATCACAAGCAATATTAATTTGACGATATTTTCTTTTTATTTTGCAACGTTCGCAGATGAGCCCGGTTGTAGCATGAACGTTTTGAAATTACGAATTACGTCATAGCCTACTGAATCGATTGGAAGTGATAACCTTATATATAGGGAATAATATGTTTAAATAGACATTATATCCATACATCTGTATATTCAACGAAACGATTTTTTATCTATATCATGATGAATATTTTTTTTTGTCTGACGATTGTCCTGAACAATCAGGTTCTGAGTTTGGTACAAACGGTTGGCAGCAAGATAGATAGTCTATTACGCACTCATTCATATTTATTGAGAAACAAGACTTCAAGACTTAATTGTGGACATTTATTTTCACAAACAGCGAAAAAAATAGTCATTCATTTTTACAGCAGACAGAATTATTTTAACATGAGATTAATCTAGATATACCGACAATAGCTTTATGGTATAAAAATGTATGCAATTAGAAATTATTAAAATATACTTTTTATAGTTTTTTCGATTTTATAAAGAATTTAAATATAAAGTATGACAATGAGAGCGAAAACTATTTATAGCAATGCCGTGTAGGGATCTGCAGTGTTACAATGGCACAGTACCCTTATTGATGAGATTCATAAATATTCATAAATAGTCATAAATATTCAGGGAATCGAATTAAACACTTTGAGAAGAAAAAAAAATAGAAAAATACCATTAAGATTTGATAATAAATAAATAGTGTACAATTCTAAAGCAGTTTTAAGGAAAATACAAAAAATCTACCCGTCGCTTTTTGTCACCTGTCCAAAGAGATTTTGAACTCTGAGATGCGAGAAACTTGATCTAGGCAAGTAGTGCGTCTTTAATAACAAGGTCTATTTTTCAAATCTGCAAAAACATGTAATCGCGTGAAATATAGGACACAACGCTACAGGAGAGTCTGTATTATTTAGAAAGATAATTTGAAAACATATTTAAAACCTTTGTATAATTTAAAATTACGGGGTCTGCAAATAATGATGTTTTATCAAATTAAATGTTGTTTTGAACAGTTTTGCAAGGTTGCATGTACTGTTGAATAGCAATTTAACATAAAGCCTATTTTAGTTGAATAAGAATTGAAATAGCGTTCCATTAACTATGAAATAATTTTTTTGAAATAGAAAAACATGAAAATTGATAGCGATAGATTGTCTTATTATTTAAGTATTTGACATTTTCATTGATACTGTTTCAAAAGCTTTTTATTGAAAGTTGATATGTTTTGTCATGAAAACAACAAATCAAAATGACATTAATTTTCGAAATTTAGCGCAATTTAAAAGCTCTCATTGTGATATAAACTTTACATAAACAGAATTAAACATTTATCATTATCTATTGGACTAGACTGTATTTTAAAATGCGAATATGCATTTACTAACGCGCCATAAATTAGCAATAAACTATGTTTTATCAATTCTAAAATATTTATTATGTCAGCCCAGAATTTTTCATTATTGTGCGGTCACGGACGAGCGAAATTTAAGAAGGATATATTCTAACCTTATATGTATATTTTGAAATACGCGACGCTTAATTTAATACCGGTCGAAACCGACTTCGAATGATTATTTGCTACTTTTTTTTGCAAGAAATGTTCTATATACTCTATATAAACTAAAATGATAACATTTTTGCATAACTGTCTCTAGTTATCTATCCTATTTTTTACAGTGGTTTTGTTACAACAATGAATTCATAAGGACGTCTATATATAATTGAACCGTAAATATTTTATTTGTCAAAGAAATAACTTGACCATGGTCAATTTATTTTTGATCACAAAGGGACCAAATTCCATAGCAATCAATCAATACATTGTTGCATTGGCAAATCGCTCCCAACGGCGGTTATTGATATAAAAAAAGGTATTATTTTCACTCGAATGAAAAAGCCAACGGTGAAACAGTTTGCTCGATTTGGTTAACCTTTCCGCAAGATCAACATTGCACAATGCTCGAGGCAGTCGTCCAAATAGATTTGCTCTTAGTAGGGCCTACATTTATTATTCACAAAACGGCGTGAAAAGTATATTATTGGATATATGACCCAAAATGGTAGCGATTACATGATCAATCGGAAAACTATATTAAGTAGCAATGGAGAGCAGCTTAGCTCCAGGTTTAGTTTTTCTCGCTTGAGAAACACAAAGCACTCCATATACACTGATAACCCAAACCACAGTATGAAGTAGAGTCTACATGTAGTTTGAAGTAGGGAAATGGTTGGGCTGGCTTGATTACATTTCAAAATACAAAGCTTTGTGTCTATTGATTGCATTATTAATGGCAATTTTGTCATATAAACATGAAAATAACAAGATTTGCTCTTGAAAATGGCAATAAATAACTTTTTTTATGTCAATTCATAACTAAGGGCAACATGTTATCTTTTCAACTGTTGACAATATCAACAGCAATTTCATCAGAGGGAAATTCAGTTGCGTGACAGGAAAATAACAGGTGGAATAGAAAACCATTGTTGGCAGTATTTTTCGCCGAATTCATTTTTAGTTGAGACTCAAGAGACACTTCTATCACGCAAAATTTTAAACTTGGCAGCTGATGTTGGAATGAAAATACGAACGCAGAGCATATCAGTTTCATGTAGTCAATGGTGAATGTTCCTTGCCAAAATAAAATAAGGTTTCAAACTATGCGACGACTTTAACATAATTGACCTACTCATGTTCGTTTATCCTTTGTTTCATCATACTTTTTAAGCTAGAGCTTCGGCTCTATAAGACTGAAAACCGGACTGAGCCCCCGCCCTCCTATGATTCGATGTCTCTCCCATCCCCTTTATTTATACCTGCCTGGCGCCATCACACTTCTAATGATCACAAGAGGGACATGCTTTTGAATTAATTTTCTGTGATAGGTAAACACGTCCTGACGATTGACTTGCCTGACCTACTTTAAATGCTATATCATTTACACTATCGATAACCCATGTATAACAATTTTCTCCTTCTTATTTCAGATATGTGCAGTAACAAACGATAAAATCCCTACCTACCCTTGAATCCACATAAACCAAAATGGCCTCGAACAATTTGCTCAACAGCCCTTTAGTCAAAGAGCTCGTGACTTGCAAAATCTGTTCCAAATTCTTCAACGACCCCAAAATCCTCCCCTGCCAACACTCCTTTTGCGGCAACTGCATCCAGTCCTACTTCGACCAAAAGGAACTCGAAGCCCGCCGGAAGTTGATGTCGCTTCGCTGCCCAGACTGTTTCACGCCCACCGCCATTCCGCTAGGGGGCATTGCCTTCTTTCCGGCCGACCACAAAGCCGATAAGATCAAAGACTTACTTCAGGATATGATGATGCATAGCATTTTGCGAAATAAAATGGGCGGCGGCCATGTTGGTGACCTTGACGGATCTAGGTCAAGGTCAGGCTCGACGACCTCGTCAGCAAAGTCAAGGCCGCACTCGCTCAATATCGAGGAGATTGACCTCAATAGTTTCGCGTCGGATTTGAAACTAGAGCGAGGTGGTGGCGCTGATAGATTAAACAAAACAATGCCGACAAACGGCGTAGGACTTGAACTGTTAAGTTTTAAAGAGGCCGGAACCAGCACAAAAGAGGACACCGCAATACACCAACTGCTCGGTGTGGGTTCACAAGACTGCGCTATACAAACTGAACCCTTAAATGACGCAGGGGACAAAAAGGGGTTTTCGAAAGAGGAGAGGGACCCCATTACCGCCGGCGACGACAACAATGACGAAGGCTATGATACATTAATGGCAAGAAAACGACCTAGCAGCAGCAGCAGCGCTAAAAACACCTCCACAACAGCAATGAACGGAGCGTCGCACAGTAAGCGAAGCTGTCAAGAGGCAGACACAGCAAACGGGTATAAGCCAGGCGGCTCTCAACACTCTCAGTACAGTGAGGAGCTGCAGAGAGACTATACAGTGGTGTATAATAATATAACTGAGCCACTAGAGAACGGTACTGTTATTGACGAGGCCACTACGGCGCAAAACAGCACAGAGCTTAACAATAACTGTAATGATATTAAAACAGCAGCGGCAGAAAAGGAACATGTGTTAAATAATAATAATAGCCAAAACAATATGGAGGCTGCCGAAACGAACGGGGATAATATGTGTAATGGTACCAATGGTACGAACGGGGAAGTGGATAGTGGAGATACCCCGGATAAAGTATATTTGAAAGAACCACAAATGATTTGGTCAGTGGAGAAAAATGAACACGAAATGCCAACGGATATTCTCGTGACACCGAATGGCGGGATCACAATAACGGATTATGGAAATTGCAAGATTCAATATTTCGAGAATAATGGCGAATATGTGCATAGTATAGACAACGTAAAGCCATTCGCAATCGCATTTGACCCGACTTCGGATAACTACGTTGTAGCCGATCGCAAGGATAAATCCATTAAGGTATACGACCAAGGCGGTGGAATGGTTTATGATTGGGAGAAAAACTCATTTCACTGGATATGCGGTTTAGCCGTCACACAAAAGGGCGATTTCGTTATTTTCGATCGCGAACTCACCAAAATCGGCATTTACAACCAAGAGGGCACGCGCCTTTCGGAATTCGGTTCCTATGGTGATGGTGATAGTCATTTATGCATGGCTGACTTCCTAGCGGTGGACTCGCATGACCGCGTTATAGTGTGTGATAGTGGACACCATTGTATCAAGGTATTCGACACGAACGGCATTTTCCTGGGACGATTCAGTGAGCGCGGCACGGGGCCTGGACAACTTCTATGGCCTAAGAGTGTCTGCGTGGATAAGAATGATAACATACTAGTCACGGATCAGAAGAACAATCGCATCTCACTTTTCGCGCCCGACGGGCGCTTCATTCAACAGCTTTTACCCAACTGCAGTAACCCGTACAATCTGAGCTTGAACCAAAGTGGGACCCTCGGGGTGACTAGCTATGGGCTGGGTGGGACGTCGTGTGTTAGGGTCTATCAGCTATGAGTGTGTGTATGTTTATATATTCATCATGCGTAGAAAATACAAAGTGCAATTTTGATATTGATTGATTTTGTTATTTAATGCTAATGTCGCGCGCCTTTTATATATGTGTATAGCTATTTTAGTCATTGTTAAGTTTTTATTTCTAGTTTTTACTACCGTTCGTTCAGTGTGTTGTCTGCGCTTTGTCAGCTTCGAGTGAATGATTAATGACAGGGTCTTAAATTATATGTTTATCATCCCAACGATCGTATAGCCTATCTATCAGAAGGGTCGACCTTTTAGGGGTTTCAAAATAAAGACGCAGTGATATGAGAAGGGGACTTCACGACCAAATAAGGTGTTCCTCTTTTCTGCAAGCTATAAAATATTACATATAAACATGCAAGCCAAAAGGGGAACACCTTTACAAGCTAAAACTCGTGAAATACCCTTCATATGATACTGATATCCTATTTATGCTTATATAATTACATATCCCCCGGTATATTTCTTATATTTCTCTCTCGTTGATTACGCGTATTTGTTATCCTGGTTCAAAACGAACAATGACCTAATCTCAAGATCCGGTTTTATCGATTTTGTTGTGGCGGCCTACACATACATAATAGGTATGTAGTAAAACTATTATGCAGTCACTGACTTAGTAGCACCTACACATTTATGTATAGTTTATATAGGTATGTGCCAGTTGTTAATGTTGGGTCGAAATAAGAACATGACATTTTGATGTATCGAGCTTGTGACATTAACATGAAAACATATGACTTTCGAAAGAAAACCTGGCCATGCTTTATTCAAGTAAACATCTATCCATTTCCTTTTTCTGTATAAAAAAGATAAATAACCGATGTTTGTGCAAGAGTATGTAGAAATATCTTAAAGGCATTTTTCCTTTATCTAAGGTAGCCCAGAACTCAAGTCCATAATATACATGTATACGGTACCGCATTTAGAGTTAGGGACTTGTGGTTTTTTGGCAGAAGTTATGATACTGTGGCCTGGGTAGGTTGAATTTTGATCAGGTTAAATGAGTCAAAATGACTCCGTAATGCGACCAATGTAGGTGTATCATGTATGTACACATGTACAGTTACAAAAATTTAGTCTTCAATTTAGTTCTCTGTTCAATCTCATTTTTTCCTATGTTGTCTTTTTCAAATTCGATAACAAGCAGTATTGCTATGAAAATTATTATCTGTAAATGGACGGTTTCCTGGCGGTCGAAATGCGCGAACAAACGCATCGTACCGTACATGTTGCGTGATTTCGATTTCCAGAACACGCATTATCTTTTCTGAATAGGAACTGTAATCGTTAGCTTGAGCACAATTTTGGAAATTGCCATTTTGTGGCAAGTGTTCATATTTTACGGATGTTGAGTAGTATCGAAGCGACTAGAGGTAGTGCCATAAAGCTTAAAATGCTTTCATTATATGTACGTTTGTCAGAAAATTCTGTCCATTTATTGTACATAATAACGTTATGTGGCAGAAACTCCAGTCTTTCATAACGAAGTATTTCTACTGCTGTTTAACATATGATGCTTTAAAAATCTTAATTTTGCGTTGTAAAGTTAACAAGGTCCAATGCTGAGCGAAAAATTGCGTGCTTCAAATTATACCATATGTTCCAAGTGCCCTTACCATTTGATAAGTGTCTAAACAACTATTGAATATGATAAGAAATGTATTAAAACAGTATTGATGTGAGATATATGAATTTAGAAAAAAAAGAATTTCTGTGGTATATATACAATGTATTATCGTTCATATATTAAACATAAATCGATTGGGATCGAACGAATATGTTTTCTAGCTTAATTATTCTGCATAATTAATGCTTTTGGAGATTACATTGTTGCAAGTTTGCTGCCAAGCGTAGGAGAGGAAACAAACATGTGTATGAAAACCGGATGATTTTTTCAGGACAAGGTTCATGTTAATCAATTATTTATTGCAACAAATGACCAATATACTGGAGTCATCATGCATTTATTCATTGTTAAGCGATTACATTAAAATTGCAAATCCTTTGTACAATAGGTTGAGATTTTGGGCCATTCTTAATGTGCAATTAAACTTTATATACATGTATATGTATTTGCTTATGAAGTGCAATTATTAAGGATAAGTGATTCTTGTTAATCATTGTGTGATATTTATATTGAAATGTTTAATGGTTTGGTTGAATCCAGTTTATATAAAATTTGTAGGCTACATGATATGAAGCTTAAAAACGATTTGATCCCAACTTTAACACCAGATATAGTTTATTTACATTTATTAGATTAAGTAAACATTTCATTGCATTCAAATTTAATTCAGCAGAATGATAGCAAGTATAATGCCGGCAATTTCCTCTTTTACTTGTCATATCTGAAGTATTGTTATTTTAAGGTTTTCTTAAATCTGCAATGTTTTACTAAATTTGGTTCTGAAAGATATCTTCGTAAAGAATAAACTACAGAATAGTATCTGATTGAAGTCAGTCTTTCTTTTGCGTTCTCTTTTCTAAATAAAATCATGTTAAATGTGGAAACTTCAACTTAGTTTTATGACATACACATTTCCATCGATTTACACACTCGGAATCGAGCATTTCAACCTGAACATATGCAAAAAAAATATATATATATACTTTCCCTGGAAGAGAAATGTTTAGATCATTCAAATTGATGTCTTGACAATATTTCGCTTTTCAAAAGTAGGCTAAAGTCTGTTATAAATAAGTTGGCACATGCTCATAATTTTGCAGACTTTTAATAAATGGTCGCTTGGTGTTGGGTGCCTAGATACATGCCCCGAATATATGGGGAACATGGGAATAGTTAAAACCCTTATAATATGTATATTCACTCAACAATACTCACTGTTATTCCAAATCGCTGTCTTTATCAAGGTTTATATGAACCCTAGCTAATACAGTTATTTAAATGTTAGAAATGTTAGATATTTCGATATCATGGTTTTCCTTCAAACTACATTTCAGTCGTATTTCAATGTCCATTGTGTGTTTCACTCGAATAAAATTAACCGTCAAACTGAGATCCCTTCGACTTTTTTTCGGCTTCTGTCTTTGATTCATAAACCTTTTCCTTCGTTCCTAATTATTATCCGGTGAGCACTATCTGAAATACCGAAAATATCTATTGTCTTTTTAAAAATTGGTAGTTCGAAAAAAACTAGACCCTTACTCTCTATTCTACGTACATGTAGTTTTACACTTGCAAAATGGTTTTATGTTTTCTCTTTCGATAAAAACAATGTATTTATTTGACATAATTACGGATATTTAAAAAGGGTTTATACACAATGTAGAGCTAGTCATATGAAAGCAGAAAAAATAACCGGTCATGCCCCTGCATGAGCATATACATGTAAATAGGGTACTATGAGATGACCATATATGAATTCTAGTCTAGGTGCTTGTGTAGCTTTGGGATGATAGTTTTCAATCAGGCATGCCTCTGCATGTAAATATAAATAATGTATTCTATTGGTTAATGACCATATATAGATTCTTGTCTGGGCCCACA
>LQRL01162991.1:3889-19320 GCA_001703475.1 Hydroides elegans
ATAGGTTCACCCAGTGCCCCAGCGCTCTAACCGCTTGAGCAAACGCGCCAATTGAAAACTGAGCGCCTTAACTCGCTTTATATATGGGTGCATTAGTGCGTTATGACCAGCGATAAAGGTGAATGCCCTTATCGTTACTGTACCCTGTCAATCAGGCACGTCAATCAGAAATTATCTACCTGAATTGTGACGTTTCAGTCTGACGTGTGTGACATGTGGTTAACTGCAGTTATGAAAAGAATGTGCAATGAATTGTGTGAACTTCTTGTTTATATGAAATAAAGTGGGTTTTTACGATATTGTATAGAGAAATTAGCTATTAAATGCAATGCAATCAATTTCAAAGAACAGAGGAACCGACAATGATAACAGTTATAAAAGGACTGAAAGGATATATACTTTTAAACGTATTAAAAAGATAATTTGAAGGATCTGAACAAAGTGTTGATGTAGACGTTTTTGTAATGAAACGTTAAGAGAATAATTAATTTAAACGAATAAGCAAGTGGAATTGTTTTATTGAAACAGTCGCAGAATCATCTACGTAAAGAAATGGAAAGTGGAACGTTCAAGACAGCGAAATAAGAGTGTTTTAGATTTACATTAACATTTATTTAGAGTTTGTCCAAAGACACTTTTATATGAGGTATATCTAGTGACTTTGGACAAACTCAAATCGCTACATAAGCCAACATGCCTGTTTTGAAAGCACTATTCTCCAAGGTAGGTTGGTTTGTTTCGAAAAAAAAACCGTTTTACGCAACGTTACGTAAAGTTACGCGAACGTAACGCAAATATAGTTCACGCTACAAACTCTGAAAAGTGTTCGAAAAATGCGGATATCCATATACTAAAAGGAACAAAAACCTCAGGATCCTAATCAAAATGGTATTGGCCCTCGGGATAGGAAAAAGTAATGCCCGCGCCCTTCGGGCTTGGGCATTACTTTTCTCTAACCCTTCGGTTATTATTCCGTATCTATTAGAGAGTTTGGGCAGATTATTTCAAATTGATAAAAGTGTGTTTTTTTGGATAACACTTTGGAGGAACTACCATGATCAATGCACAAATATCAAGATCAAGAAAATCTACATACCTAAGGTTGACAACCAAAAGGGTGATCCCAAAATAAAAACACATTTTAGCCCAACCTCTCTAATATGAGTTTTTTGGCACAGCATCGTTAAGGATAATAAAGGACCGATTCAGGCTTTCAAGGACAGTCCTAAGTATGTTTTTAACCCAATATATACGTCTCTTGTGTCATATATAATATTGCATGCATTGCATTTTTGTTTAAATACTGAAGAATAAACCAACAGCAAACACAGAACAATAATATAGAGTTTGGGCAGAATATTTTGTTTGGCTTAACTATTGTTTAGGTTTCGTTTAAACTGCTCAAACCACTTTATCTAGCTTAAATCCACTTGAGGTCGACGCCACGACAATACCTTAATTAAGGTTTGGTTTAAAGGCACTTCAAACTTTGCTTCAAACCACCTTCAAACTTTCCTTTAAACCACCCTCAAACTTTCCTTCAAACCACCCTTCAAACAAAATGCTCGTATTTATATCCGGTTGACACTACTTGACAACTGGTTTGACGCAAAACTGAGGAGTTCGATGGTGATATATTAGAATTAAATTGTTTACAGTCGCCGTGGCATTAAATAGGTCGAGGCAAGGTTTGAATGTTGGATTTGTCAGTTTAAAAACACCCTAAGTAGGCATTAAAAGAACCAGCATATCAGGAAATCAGGAAAATACCGTAAAATATTTGCCCCTCGGGGCAAATATTTTACGGTATTTTCCTGAAAACATGAAGTATTATTATAACATTGTGCAAATAACAAATTCAAGAAAATCAACATACCTTAAGTAGATTACCGAAAGACTCATCCCGTAAATCAATTTTTGCCCAAACTGTCTAATATAACTTATGTATGTCCAATATATCTTTTAAGGCCATTGAAACATTCGTATATGGTAAAATAGTTTCGGCAAGTTCGACAAAAGTATTCGTAGTAAATAGCCTTTTCGTCTGTTCGAAAACTTTTTCTTTCTAAAAACTCTAATAGCAAAGTTTATAGACTATTTGCAATGACAGAAGACTCAAGTATACCAGAAGAAACTATACATGAATCTGAAACACAAACAGTAGATGATGAGCTGGGTATAAACACTTTGAATAGCTAAATTATTTTGAGCGATAATTGGGATTTTTGTGCATAATCTTTACAAAGCCTTTGTCAAATGAGCCCCTGTAAATATGAAACGCTATATACACGCTCTATACACATGATACAGATTCTGAACCCTAATATATTTTAATGCATTTTAAGACCCCATGTTTATCCCCACCTGCAGAGGTATGATTCATGAATAAGGGAGTTCGACATTTCCTGAAAATTATATATTCGCGGATATTTAACCAATAAAAAGAGGGTGAAACGTTGAAAATCGCTCTAGTATACGCATACTTAGAGTATATGTATAAATTCAAGATCAAAGTATGTATTAAAATATACTATTGTTTATTTAATTTTGTGGTTTATAAATGTTAACTATCTGGAATCTTTCCCAAAAAAATAAATTTCCAATTTTCAGAGGGTTTTTTCTTATATGTTATACCAACGGTTATCCCCCTTTTATTATGACGACATCCGCGAATATCGAATTATCGAACTCCCTTATACTATTCATCTTGACTTACTTGACTTAGATGCACATGACTCTTCGTCCCCTCGCTCTCTCCAGACGGCTGACTGTACGCAAATCACCACGGTCCGATGCTCTGCGCTCTGCAGAAACTATTTATTTATTCTTTTTAGATTAAACCGGTTACTCGTAGAGTAGGAACAACTTTTTTCGGTTAACTCATTCTTTTTTGAGCATTTTTTTTCGATTAACAACCGGATTACTCTTTATTCATACAAAACGTTCTTTTTAGATCACATTAACCCAACCTAAACCGGTTAGAGTTGCTTCTAAAAAGAATACGGGGTATGAATACAGAGTTGAGGCATACGTTAGTCAGCCATTGCTAATATGGGCTATCACTGTTTAACATAAGATGATTGGTTATGAGCTCAAATCGACGGCGTCATTGAGTAAAGATTAATGTTCGGTCAACCTACGGTTGCGAATGTGATCAAAACGGTCTAATTAGAGATTTTTGAATGGAAAGTCAAAGACTGTTACTCTACGAAATTTTTAATATTTAGATGTGCCTTTTGATAGTTTGACCGAATACCGTCTTCCGGTGGCTATTTTGGCTAAAATTGTCAAAACTAATATTTTTTTTCGAAACTTTAACCTATACCTGAGGAGTTCCCAACGAAAGTGGGTTTAAAATTACTAATGTTTGTACGAAACGGATGTCTGTGCAACTTAAAGCGATGAAATAATATTCCTTAAGGGGAACACTTTATTCTTCGTTTACCAGCAAGGACAGCTCAAAAATCGTTACCAGCAAAACGTTACCAGCAAATAGTTATACTTTACAATTTCACAGCCAAAGGGCTTTGCCTAACGGGCGTTTTGGTGGGATTCCCGCCTGTGAAAAAAAAAGAATCCCGCCTAAATATTGACCCAGGCGGGCAATTTGAATCCCGCCTAAATTGTAGTTACAGACAGACATTTTTCGCTTCCATTTTTATTCGAATTTTAACAAAATCATTGCTGCCACTTGATACTTTAAATAAAGTATGATACTTTATTCAAGCGAAAGTCCAAAATTATACTTTATTGATACTTTAATACTTTATTTGATACTTTATTTCGCTATTGACACTTTATCATACTTTATTTTGTTAATTTACTCTTATTCTTTAATTCTACATAAAAGTCGCTCGTGCCTTCGGCGCTCGCATTCAAACGTTATAAAGTATGATTTATTGCCACTTCCCGACAAAATTCCCTGAGTGCTATAACTATATCATTCCGTCTATCCATTTGCCAATAGAGGATATTACGGAATTATGGAACAAAATTTCGCCATGTCCTGTGTTTGAATGAATAGTACCCTTTGGTTCTACAACATCTAACTTATATTAATATTGCAAAATATAGTTGTATATATCCTCTTTGCATAAATAGAATACTATTTTACTCATATTAACCAGCAAACTGATAAAATTGAAAAAAAAAACTTTCGAATGAACAACCGTAATTTTCCGCGTATAATACGCATTATTTTCTTCAAAAATCAGGCCTAAAGTCGGGGGGCGTATTAATCGCGGAAACATAGGACATGAATATTTTCACATGGATTTTTTCTTGAGCAGTGTATCTGTCTATCATTTGCGTTAATGGTAATAACATAATGCCGCATATTTAACATTAAAAATCTCTACGATACTTGAAAAATCGATTCTACGAGGATTATCTATAATTAGGATGTATATTTCATATGGTCAAAACCAAAAATATACCAAAAAATAGAGCAACAATATTTTCAAACTCGGGGTGCGTATTATACGCGGAAATATGGATATTTTAACATTTTGAGGGCAAAAGTCGGGGTGCGTATTATACGCGGGTGCGTATTATACGCGGAAAATTACGGAAATCCGATTACTGTATACAATTATGGAACGAGTTGTCCTAATGTATTAAGACACATTTACGAGCATACATTTGGAGTTGTATCATTCTGATTATGGATGAGGGTCATTCAAACTTAATTATTGCTCTTTAAAACATTATTCTATATACTTAATAGTTTATACATAATTCACAATCAAATATCATGGTAAAATCTTGAATAGTGAACTAAATATATATTACCGTATACTTCAAAGTATAATTATACTTCCATATAGACCTCTAGTGTACCTTAGAGATATATTCACGATAGAATTATACCGAAAATGATTAAGGCGTTGTGTTTTTGTGATGTTCTATTGACAGAAAGTACTTGAGATCTGGGGAGCCTTAATAGTAGATTTAGTCTATTCAAAACGTTCATCATATATCATTATGATAACGTTATTTTATCACAATCATAGTATTGGAAGTCCAAAAAGTTTATTAATTGAATAATTTTCACCGTTAAAGTATGCCACATGCCTTACATTGTTAAATTATTAATATCGTTCCATAATTGTATAATGGGCCTGAACCCATTTATGTGTGTAAGAATGCTGATATTTCAGTAACGGTTTCTATGATAAGATTTTCCTTTTTAGTATTCATAGCTAATATATACACCTATCGTTTAAGATAATTTAAGTCCAATATAGAATTCTAGATCAATGAATAATATATATACAAACACCAAGTATAGTGGAATTTTGTTCCATAATTCCGTAATTCCCTCTATGATTTAAATACTTGTTTTTCTGTGACACTGAAAAACTAAATCCAACATTGTAGACAATAATGGGGGTTCGAATTTAGACGAAAATTGACAATTGTCATCGTACTTTATCCGCGGCACTTTGATAGGAACGCTTTGTCCTACAGTTTTGTTACTATACGCAACGCAATTGTATATTTTTATCCCCCGCCTCCCTAGCTGGCGCGGGGGATATAGAAACGCACCGTGTCCGTCCGTCCGTTCGTCCAGATGAGTTTGTCCAGGCGATATCTCAGTTACTGTTCACTGTAGGTGGATGAAACATCACAGCTGGATAGAATACATACCAAAGCTGTGCCTCGCAAGGTTATTTTTGAATTTTTCGAAAAAATGTAATTTTGGCGATTTTTGAAGTTTCGGACTTAGTCCTTTTCCGTGATAGTTTTGTCCAGGCGATATCTCAGTTACTGTTCACTGTAGGTGGATGAAACACCACAGCTGGATAGAATATATACCAAAGCTGTGCCTCGCAAGGTTATTTTTTGAAATTTTGAAAAAATGTAATTTTGGCGATTTTTTTGAAGTTTTGGACTTAGTCGTTTTCCGTGATAGTTTTGTCCATGCGATATCTCAGTTACTGTTCACTGTAGGTGGATGAAACACCACAGCTGGATAGAATATATACCAAAGCTGTGCCTCGCAAGGTTATTTTTTGAAATTTTGAAAACATGTAATTTTGGCGATTTTTTTGAAGTTTTGGACTTAGTCGTTTTCCGTGATAGTTTTGTCCAGGCGATATCTCAGTTACTGTTCACTGTAGGTGGATGAAACATCACAGCTGGATAGAATACATACCAACGCTGTGCCTCGCAAGGTTATTTTTTGAAATTTTGAAAACATGTAATTTTGGCGATTTTTTTGAAGTTTTGGACTTTTCCGTAAAAACAATGTCGACCACATGTGTGCTCCCCGTAGTGGGCTCGAACTCACGCCGTCTGGTCAGTGCTATTGTCAACTCGTTCCAGCCGTGAGTCAACCACTATATCCATTCGGCCACGCCGGGATAATGTACACTACCAATGATATCTCAACTTTATTGAACCTATTTTGGCAATATTTTAATGTGAAAGTAAATGTACTCCATATCGAATTATCCGAAAAACGGAATTGTTGTGGTTTTTGTTAGGGTTGGCATATTAGACCAATGAAACCCTAGCCAATGCAAGCTATTTGACGATTGATATAATTTTTCCTCCATGCAATTCAGGGTGTAGCATAAGGGTCGAAACCCTCGGTAATTTCGAGGGTAAATCAGGATTACCGAGGCAGAATTGAGGTACCCTCGAAAAATTACCGAGGAAGAAATTCGGATCTACATAGGCAGAATATGGAATCCCTCGAAAAATACCGAAGCAAAATTGAATATACCGAGGCAGAATTCAAGTACCCTCGAAAAAAATACCGAGGCAGAATTCTGGCTTATGCTACACCCTGCAATTAAAGTTTTGATTTTTCTGGCAAGCCATCAATAGTTACTAATATAATCACATGCTTACGTTTGGTCGTCTTGTGAGATTTTTTCTTACGTATGCGGAGAAGGACGTTGCATTTTAAACATCTTGACACCTTTTCGATTTCGTAAAAGAAATACATTTTAAACAGTTTGTATAGAAAAAAAGAGGAGTAGCTTCCAGTATGGCCAGGTGCTGCTCCCCGTGTGACGAGGTCCAAAGTCGGGGCGGGGGATATGCAATCAACGATTGTCTTGTGTAGATGTGCAATGTTGAGGTTTTGATTTGATGAACAATAATTTTGGGAACAGTTGAGTCTGAAATTGTCCACTTCGTTTGAAAATTATTCACTGTTCATGTTTTGCGACACTTTGTTTTGCACGCTTAGACCCACAACGTTATTATTTGTGAAAGTGAACAGTGAAACAAAATATATATTTTGCATGTTTAAATCTTAAACTTTAAGTTTGAAATTTTACGATACAGATGTTTTGAACCTTATAAGTCACACCAGTATTCCGTAGTTTTTCCAGTCCTGGAAATCAATAAGGATCCAAGTCCTGGATTATGTTAAAAAAGTCCTAGAAAGTCCTGGAAATTAATAAATAATAATTGTTATTTGTATATTTACTCATGAATTATCATATAAACAGGGTGCGTACAGAGTCCTGGAAGTCCTGGAAATCGGTTAAAAACTCCTGGAAAGTCCTGGAAATAGCTTTTTAAACCTTTTTTACCTTTTCGCCAAACTCAATTTACCTTCGCAAAATTGGTAAAATACACAAAGAACACTCGAATTTTCCTTGCTTATATAACGTTTCTACTTAACGTAACAAAATGTCTATAGCACGTCTTTACGTTAACCGAAGTTTGATGGTCGCGATCGGGCGACTAACTCCTACAAATAGTTCATAGAACCGAAAAGTTTGTCGGCCGACTGTTTCATGCCCATACCAGATTTAATGGTTTCATTATGTTATAGAATTACAGGTGAGATTTAAGATGTTCTGTCATGAAAAATCCATTTCTAGATTGTCAAACAAAGATTTGTTGCATAAATGAGATTTAAAATGAAATCTTATGTTTGATTTTTTAAAAAAAGGTAGCATATCGTGATGAGAAAATAAAAATAGACTCATTAACTCACGTGAAAACTTAGAGATATCGGGTCGAGTATCGACTTCGGGTATTCGGGAAGCAGCATTTCCTGACCCGGCCTTAATGGAAAATATGGAATTTGATATCAGAGACAGAAAATTGCATATACAGTCTTACTCGGTTATCTCGTCAGTGCTCGGACCGGGGTCAAAATGACGAGATAGCCGGATGACGAGATATCCGATTAAAAAATAACATATGTAAATGGGAGTAGGGATTGGAAAAGGTGACGAGATAGGCGGGTTACGAGATAAGCGGGTACGAGATAAGCGGGTAAGACTGTATACCAATATGGGTAATCGCAACTGATGTTGAATAAATGAAGAAATTGTATTAAGATGATTGATTTATACAGGAGTACGGGGTACCCAACGGGCCATTTTTAAACAAGTGTCTAATTGTACTTTATTTGGCATGAAATTGAACTCTTAACTTCTTTAAACCTGATAATTATTTTTAGTTATGGAATGATTTTATTCTTAATTTGCCAGCTAGGAACAACGAAAATTTTTGCCAGCAACTTTGCACAGAACTGGCAGCTGAATAAAACATTCACATACTAAAAGGTTACTTTTCGGCATAGAATAGAAAAACTACTTTTAGTGCTTTATTATATAAATCTTCTATGAAAAAGTGCATCTCAGTTATATTCCTTTATAATAATGCCTTGTTGAAACAGAAAATAATTTTATATGATATTAGAAACATATTTTATATTTGGTTTTATTCTTATGAAAATGCCAGGAAAATACAAATAATGTGAAATGCAATATTTTTTCTTTTTTTCTGTTCTGTGAAAATGCCAGCAAGATAGAAATTTGAAAATAATATATGTTTCACCGAATAAATCGCTGGGTACTCCTGTTTGTAAATTAAAGTCAGTGTTAATGTCAGTAAATCGAGCCCCGAAGGCACGAGAAAAATCCACGTTTATATCAATGTGACTTATGTATGAAAAAAAATGTTCACAAGAATATTAATTTTGCCAAACATTTTCAGTTCTTCGCCAAATGGATTTCACCTTCGCCATTGGCGAAATGCGAAGGCTTATATGCATCCCTGTAATCACTCATTTGAAGTTCATGCAAGCCCGATAGAAAGACCCTTTACATATATCATCTTATACATTTATCAATTAGGGGAATATGATTGCAAACTGCTTTCAAACTTCAGGGATAATTTTGGCGTGCGACAATTTTCGTATACGGCGCACATAAAGTTGGTCTGTGCGCCGCGATGGCGCATGGTTTTCTAGAATGGCGCACGGAAATATGACTTGTGCGCCATTTTTTTCTAGAACTTGTTTTTTTTAATGGAAGTCTGCATGGAAGTGAATGCAATTGAAATGCTTGTAGTGGACCTTTATAACTCGTTTCATTTCTGAAGTGAAACCTGACATGTGAGGCGGAGCCTGACCATTTTTACCCAGTTTTGAATCAAACAGATGCAACATAGAAAAGGTAAAACGTAAATTGAAAATACTAATCCAAAACAATACTTTTGGGGACAGAAATCGAATGTACAATATGAACTGTGTTTATGTGTAAATTCGAAATGATTTGCATGCAATATGACGCCTAATGTTTATTTGCGTCTTTTTTACGAACTGATTTTCCTTTACGACACACTTTTCTTTAAAGTACGATTTTAGTGCAGACTTAATCATGTCATAAATGCACTAATTTCTTGTGCTCGCGCCTTCGACGCTCGCAAGCAAAGTTAAGGAATGAAAATCAAAGTACACTGTATTAGGCAAAGAGGGACTACACTCTTACGACAATAAAGACTATATCCGTGCTTCTGTTTGGGGTAAATATGTCTTACTTATACAATATATCTATAAGGCGCACACATTTTGAATATGGCGCACAACAATTTCAACTGTGCGCCATCGGCGCACGAAACAGAAATCCTAGAATTATCCCTGAAACTTATATGTGAACAAATGTGTATAATTACAAATTTTTAGCTCGCGTCTTCGGCGCTCGCATGTATCAATTATATATTTTACCTCATTTAAGTTCATGGAAGTTATGACCTTAGAAACACCCTTTATATTAATCATCTTTTACATTTATCAATAAGGGGAATATGATTATAAACTGCTTTCAAATTCAAATGTGAACAAATGTGTATAATCACGATTTTTTAGCTATGTATCAATTATAAAAAATATTCATCTCATTTAAGTTCATGGAAATTATGACCTTAGAAAAACCCTTTACATAAATCATCTTTTACATTTAACGATTAGGGGAATATGATTTCAAACTGCTTTCAAACTTAATAAATCGTAAGTGTCGATGAACCATCACAATGAGTTGCGTGTCGGTTGATTTCTTTTAAATATTATCCCTACAGCTAGAGCTTATCAGTTTTATTTGTTTAATTCGCTCCCCTTTTTTAAGCTTACATTATAACGATATGATCAAACCAGTTCGCGCTTAACGCTTGCCTCTGGCCAGTAACTTTTCCGTCGGACCAGTGCCGTTTTGAGGTTACTGGCCCAGAAGCCAGTATGAAATCTGAAAATAATAGTTTCACCACTCAAGTCTTCGATTTTTCGCTCGCGCCTCCGGCGCTCGCATAATTTAATCATAACCTCTTTTCGCATTAGTTAGTATAGTCATCCTTTGTTTTAGGCACTATTACTGATGTTTAATTACGAGGGTCGAATGTATACGGGTTATCGTGAGAAACGAAAGGAAGATCATGACCTTAGTGGTCACTCGGTCGCACAAAAAAAAATTGGCTCGCGCGTTTGGCGCCTACCTTTACGCTGCATAATCGATATAAAAATATTCTTGTGTGAGCTGAATTTTGGCAGCGCATGTGACATATCAGACGGGTGTCGCGATTGAGGCCGTCGAAATTAGGTTTGGGTTGAATTTGTCGGACAAGTTCGCCTTCGGCCGAGCCAGTTAGTTTGTGAGGTTAATGGTCCGGAGGGTCAATATTAATTTTGGATTAAACACAGTAGATCAAACTGAAATCCAGAATATTTCTATATCTTTATGATGCAATTAAATTCAGCTCGTGCCTCCGGCGCTCGCTTACTCTCAATATGAAGTTTAACTATTACGATGCATTATAAAGATAAAAATTCGGAAGCTAATAAACCATCAAATTTGACCCCATCATTTCCGGAATTAACTATATAAAGTCCTGATATCGATCCACAATGTCCTGGAAATCGTCCGTGAAAATTATGTACGCATCCTGACCTGAATTCCTTAAATGCTGCAAGAAGTCATTGAAACAGTTCAAAGTCATGAAAACATAGGAAAAGTAAATATATTTCAGGTCCCAAAAATAGTGTTCTTGCATAATTAGGTTGATTTGGTGATACTTTATTTATACTTTATTTCGGCCTAAAATATACTTTATTTATAAAGTATTTATACTTTATTTTGAACTTTTTCGAGTGGCAGCACTGCAAAATAAATGAAGGAGGAAATTGTTTGGATAGCTTTGAAATGGTGGTCATAGAATGGAATATCTTTACCGTGAATGGCTTCACTGGTTCATAAAGTTAATAAATCGCTTCACTTTTTCACATAGTGTATGAAAGGTTGTTGTTTACAAACACTTTATTGCTCTCAGAGCGTACACATGTCGTTTTCAATTTCAAAATTCCGTTTTCGAATCAGGGAAAAGCAAGGAAAAACGACATTTGTGGAGATAAACTAGGGAAAAATCAGTGAATTTTAATTTGAATCAGGGTCAAAATCAGGGAATTGGTTAAATAGTATTTATCTGTTATTTTTCATGATTTCTCAACAACAACGAAATCGAGTAGCGCCTTCGGCGTTGGCGTGCTATACAGATTCTAAAAATATTTGCTCGCGTTTTCGGCACTCTGATATCAACTACCACAACGGTACACAGGGTTGCACATAAGGATTTTGTGACCTTCGCCAATTTGGCGAAGGACTTTTGATTCTATTTCGACAAACTCGATTTACCTTCGCCAAATTTGTGAAGGTCATAAAATCACCGTCGCGATTTTTCTTGTATAGAATATGACTTTTCTACCAAACGTGACCAATATCTATCTCAGGGCTTTACCAAAACCGATAGGTCGCGAGGGGGGCCATTTTCCGTACAACCATGTACATACCAGATTTTATTGTTTCGCCTATGCTATAGCATTACATATGTTAACATTCATAGGCGCGACCTATATTTCTTGAGGAAGTTTATCACAAAATATATTACTAGAGTGTCAAAGGTTTGTTAATCGGTCTTTGGTGAAAGAAAAATACACAAATTATTGATAAAGAACCATGAAATTAAATATTAAAAGCAAACAATTATAAATTTTACAGGGTAAACAGTCTCCTGTCAGTTTAGAATTTCCTGATTTTCCATATGATATTTCCTGATCCTGATCCGGATTAATACTGGCCAAAATCAAATTGGTACTTAATCACAAGCCATCGCTATATTTAGTTATCGCTATATCCGAGAGCTGGAGGCACCAGCCAAAATAAAAAAAATCGTTAAATTATGCGAGCACAGAAGGCGCGCGCAATTTTTTTAAGGTGATATCATGAAAAAAAAACACCAACAAATAAATACTATAACGAAATTCCTGTTGTTTTCCTATGATCCATAATGAAGTTCCTTGTATTGCTCCAAAAAGGTTGATTTTTCCTGATTTACCTGAATTGAAAGCGGCATTTTAAAATTCCCTTATTTGCACTGATTTCTCTAACGCTGGCCAAACTAATTTAACCAATATTGGTAATGGCAACTGATACCATCGACTGGTATTTGCAGCCAATATATGAAAAAAAAACTCATTATATATTTATTTCAATACCAAATACAATTTAAGTTATTATCAGTCATTCAAGCGCCATAGGCCCGAGCGAAAAACTACGCTTTTAAAATTTTATGTGTAATTATTTGTTCGACAAGAATATGAATTTGACCAATAGATTACCTTCGCCAATTTGGCGAAGGTGTTTCGGTTCACCTTCGCCAAATGGATTTCACCTTCGCCATTGGCGAAATGCGAAGGCTTATGTGCATACCTGCCGGTACATATAGCTATTGTTTTTAATCAAGTACCAGTTTAGAATGGGCCAGTATCAATCTCGGATCAGGGAAAAATCATGAAAAAACAGGGAATTCGAAACTAACTGGAGACTGATCACCCTGGGCAAAAAGCATTTTTTTAATACATGTATATTAAAAAAAAATGCGCTCGCGTCTCGGCGTTCGCATTTTAAGATTTTATTTTTAAATTGAATATCACGCGCGAATGTCATTTTGCCCCGGCAAGCGTCATTTTGGATGACAGTCGCGTAAGCGCGACCGCCCAATTTGGCTTAATTTGCATCCAGGGTTCGTCCTAGGGTGGCTTGGCGACGCGTTTAAAACGCGCACCCTCTATTTTGATGCGTTTTTTGCTCCCAGACTGCGTTTTATATGGTTCTTTAAAACTATCCTTTTTCCAGTTTTAAATTCACATTCACATTTCACTCGAAAAAAAAAACTTTTCTGAAATACACACTCTTATTAATAGTCCACATTCGGTGTATTTTTTTATCGGAAATTATCCATCTATGCAATTTGGCGGTTCATGTCTTCGAAAATCTTTCAATTATTTTGTTTCTTGATTATGTATCAAGAAACAAAATAATTGAAAGATTTGTTATTGAATCTTTAAAAGACTGGAGTGAATAAAAAAAAATGATATAAGGGCTCGTTACATTTGCTTTTTGGGTATATTCTGGGTCTGATTTGGCACTCAACAACTTTGCACCCACGGGTACACTTAATTCAGAAAACAGCGTCATAAAGAAAACTAGTGCGCCAAAATATATATCAGAATTAAAAAGTGATACACCATAACACGAAATACCTTGTCATCCAGGCTGCGACTGACCCACTTTTCACAATTCTTTCCTGCGAGCGCCGAAGGCGCGAGCGATTCTTAATATACATGCTGTATGCATTTCTTGAGTATTATTTTCGAAAACGTAAACGCGTGGCCATATTTTTCATGCGTTTCTTCTCTCTGACATGCGTTTTTTTTTAAACGCGCGCCCATGATTTTCGTGCGTTTTTGAGGATTTTGGTGTGAAAAATAACGCAAAAACGCGCCCTCGGACGAACCCTGGCATCCCTGGGTTTATTTGTTATATGTATTCAATAATGACTATAGAATTAATATTGGATAATTAGAGTCTACAAAAAAATCAACTCAAATGGATTTCTAAATCTAATATGGGTCACGCCACTTTTTTTTACCAGAATCCCGCCTTTTTCAAGGGCCAGACGGGCCGCCCGCCATTTATGAGAGGGGTAGGCAAAGCCCTGCACCCCTCTGAAAGTTCATCAAAACTAATATATTCCTACATTGTCAATATAAGTCGCTCAAAAACCAGATAACTGTTCATAAAATGTTCTTATTAATTTGTTCTGTAAAATACAAGCTAGGAAAATTTCCCGGCCGAATAGATAATTCACATAATAAAACGCTGGGTACTCCTGTCATATGGGCCAGAACTTGGATGGTCCGATACACGTCGTTAAAATCATAAATGGGCTACATGAAAAGCTGTTCAAATTTAAATGAGCCTTTTTATTCTTTTGACCGAATTCGGTCTACTTTCGATGGATAATTTGTCCAAAACTGTCAAAATTAGGGATGTTTTTTTTTTAAATTTTATACATGAGCTTGTACGGGCTTGAATGTGTAGATTTGCCTTTTGGTGGTTTTGATTGAATCCGGTAAACTTCCGGTGGCGAATTAAGCAAGGATTTGTGATTTTTCGAAACTTGAGCTTGTTCGGGCAAAAACTTTTGAATGGATGGTCATAGACGCATTGTTATATCCTATATGGGAAACTCTCTATAATGTAAATGTATATTTCTTATTTTTGACCGAATTCCATCCATTTCCGGTGTTGAATTCGGCCAAAATTGCCAGATGTTTTTCGAAATATGAGCATGTTTGAACTTAGATACTTAAACTGAGGTTTACGATAGATTGATTATAAGATCAAAAGAAAGACTTTGATGTACAGATAGGCTTTTACGTATTTATAAAGAATCGAGCTAGAGAGAGGTGAAAGCAAAAAATAGCGAAAATTGGTGTTTTATCCCCTAAAATTCCACAAATTCTTCTTTGTCATGGAGGGTTCAGGGGTTTTCTTAGGAAATATTTAGAGCGCTATTTCATACCATACGGGCACCCATGTTTGTGACGGAAAATTAAACTTGCCTTTAAAGCGTAGGTCACTCGTTTGGTGTTTTAACATAATGGATTTGCGGTCGTCATAAGCACCAATCATATTCAACTGTGATAGTTGCCATTGTCTATGAATGGAAATAAACCGATATCACTAAAATATTATTATGTCCCGCATGTCCTTGATGTTTGATATGTGCTCTTTTAAACTTTGATTTCCGAAAGGCGCAAGCAAAAAAAAAAAAAAAAAAAAAAA
>LQRL01163008.1:5159-16809 GCA_001703475.1 Hydroides elegans
GCGTGGCAATGTTTAATCTAAGTCGGGGTTATGGAAAAATGCGAGTTTATTACGTTTGAGAGTGTCAACAGCCATAGCAAATTCGAAGTAAACGAAACGCGACGCATTTACTCCTGGAATCATGGTTGAACTGGAATGAGTGCTCACGGGAAAACTACCCTTGCGTTGATTGATAAGAAGGTGTAGGTGAACTTGGATACCTATATTCAAAATGTGCCGGGCCTTTTGTGAGAAATGTTGTACCGCGCTTGGTTCCAGGAGAATCGAAAAGCAGCATGGTGTTCCACCAAGACAGTGCATCTTACCATACGTTAATATAGACGATCCAGAATCTCGACGAAGCCGATATAAATTATGTTGCACCTGTAGAGTGGAGGCCCAAGTCACCTGATACCGTCCCCATGGATTATAGGTTTTGTGGCATCTTGACAAGGGAGCTACAGAATAAATTCATACGGACCCTAGCTAATCTTAAGCGTATCCTCAAAATGCCCGGGAACGACCCAACCAAGAATATGATTGATAGAGCTCTCCGCAGTAGGCCGAAACGCTGTATACTTATATATCATTAACATCGATCTTACATCAAACATCTGTTAAAATTTCAAGCTTGAAAATTGCATAGTTTTTATTTTATTACAAAAATAAAAGTGTCCAAAATTAAACTGAACACCTCTTGTATACCATTTAAACAAAATATTGATTTATGAATATAACACTGTCCCTGCTAAAGAGCACTGTAAACTGCACATTGATATGGTACAGCGGCTCTTTGTGTCTGCATTTGCGGAATTTGAATTTCAATAAAATTCCGCCGGCGGAATCCAACTGTTATATTTCATACTGCTGACATCAGCATATCAATGCCAACTTTTTACCTAGCTCCGTAGAAAAGACCATTTTGAATTTATTAATCGGCACGGGTGAACGCGCAGCGTTCCCCGTGCCTTTATGAAATTCACATGTTTCGGGTACCAATCCTATTACTGTTAAAATTTACTTCCGGTTGAGCGTGGGCAATTATCACATGGTGATTAAGTAGTTTTTCGCATTTAATTTCACGTATATGTTTCTATCTAATATATGCCAGATGTGGAGATATCAACAGTATCATTTTATTATTTTTACACAAATGCGTCGTTTCAACTAATTTCTCAAGCCATAAAAAATATTTAAGTAGTGTGCGTTTATATAATTTTGATACACTTTTTAATTATATGAAATGGGCGATAAAAGATAAGCTCCACTTCGAAATCTTAATAGATGTCATTTGGGTATCTAACCTATTTCAGAACATTAGTTTTAGCAACCAAACAACCAACAATGAAACAAAAAACAGAGAAAAATGCATTTAAAGTGATAAAATCGTATTTTAAAGAAATCGAATAGAATTTGCATGGTAACAACAATCGACGTTAATTTACATTGCGCAAAATAATTGTTACGTCATGCATGAAGCAAGTGGCAATTAACGTCTTAAATAGCAGGTAGAAACAAAAGTGCTAAGACAATCCAGTAAACTCAAAGATACAAATAGAGATGAAGAATTAAATTAAATTTGGTAAAATTATTATACATAAACGAAAATACTTTTTTTCTATTAGGTTCTGGCATAATTTTAAGTTTATTAATTCATTTTATTTGAATGGTTAAGCAGCAAATCGCAAATATATTGCTCATCATTTTTCGATTTCGAATACACAATTACAGCTGCAATAAGATATCAACCATATACATTTTATTCTATGTCTCATAATAAATACACTTCTTAAGATAGATCTAATGAATGATAAATGACAAAAAAAGAGTATGAAATAGGAAATACATTTAAGTGTGGTTGCAATAAAAAATATACATAATTTGTTGATGATTTCAGCTACATGTAGGTCTATATTTTTTGTTGGAGCGTTATATTTTGCTGGCATTAAAAAATGGTAAAATTGTGGAATAAACTATTTAGATTAGTTTATATAAATCCCGGGCCATTTTGCGGTAGTACATTTCTAGTATAAGAACAGTACCATGTCATATAAGGAATGAGTTTACAAATTAATTCCCCACTTACATGCAAGTCGTATAAGAATCATTGCATTGCTCAAAAAGTTCCGGACAACTAGGCGCAGAAGGAGTAGGGACGCAAAGAACTTCAGTCGTCAATGCAACAAAGACCTTAAGATAATGAAGAATAAATATATAGATAAACTGATACATTAAATACACTTTTCAAAATGTGTATTCTATTCATTTTGTCATTTTAAAAAATAATACATGCATATAGAATGCCTCAAATAGGCAATATTTTATCGAAATTTGATATAATACTGATTCACAACGTCTATCATACATTGTAGATCATGAAAATGAAAATTTATGATTATTGTGTGCTTGTATTAAGGGCGTAACCCACTCGGAAAGGGTCGTCCATAGTACGTCTTAATCGGACGGGACGTCGAGAGGACGACCTAATTTGGGCCCATATGTAAGTTTTCCGAAAGTCCTTTTACGTCCAGGCGTCCGTAAGACGTTATTCGCACGTCCGATTCGGACGCGACGTTGATGCGACGTCTTTTCTACGTCCACGAATAATAAGGACGTCCGGAAAACTTACATATGGGCCCAAATTAGGTCGTCCTCTAGACGTCCGTGAACGTCTTCCCGAGTGGGAACGACCTGACAATTCGGGAAAGTTCTTCGACCTTTTTTCATTAATCTTTTGTCCAATAAGATCTTTATTGAAACGCAATCGTGGGTCAAGTGACAAACTAACTTACCAGTGCGAATATAATAGTTGTCTTCATGTTTACAGTTGTAGTGCGTTTTAACGACGAGTCGCCTTTTTTTTCCTGAAAAGTATAATCCATGAGCAAGATATATTGATAAATAAATGATCATATATTGTAATGAAATATTATTCGACGGATTCAAGTATGTATTGAATCAAATTTTACAATAATATTACCTTAATGCGTATTAAATGACATATCTATTTACTTAAATGTTCATTTTTTGGGGATTGGATTAAATTAATATATTTAGCATATCTTGTTTTTTCTTAATTAAGCTGTTAATCTTAAAGCTTAAAATAACATTTTAAGCTAAAAACAATAAGTTGCTACATACCGGTCTTGTTAGATCAAAACAAAATCAACATTTACATGTAAAGTAAAATGTGTTCTTTTCAAGTCTTACATTTAAGACCTTTGGGTATTTTATATACACATATGGTTTGCACATAAACGCTAATCACCCGGTTAATGCACATTCTGTTTTAATATTGGGACCATTTTCCAAACAAATCTGAATTTACTACCATAAAAAATATTGAAAAACAATTTCGGTGAACATGATTTCAATAATCGCAATGATTAATTTCATCAATATTTTGTTTTCGATAAACTGATGGTTATTTGTTGTTTGTGGTATTCAAAAACACTTAAATGAATAAAATTTTAAAAATTCACAATGAGATTAATATGTTAACCTCATTTAACTTTAAGTTTTATCAATTATTTACTTTATGCAATTTTTTTTTCATTAAGTTTTATCAATTATTTACTTTATTCAATATATATTTTTAATCGTAGATTGATACATTAAAATGATTATTCTTAACATTTAATGTGAGACAAACTTATTCTTATAGTATTTTCAAAACTTATTAAAATACACTTTTAATCCGCGTTCACGCAAACAAAATATTAAATGTGCTTAAAAACGCGCTGTTTACATGAACAGAAGGGAAAACTTGCAAGGTTTTTATATAAATGTTGCTTTCAAGAGGGGCACTCAACGATTTTTCTTTTAAAAATGATCTCAATGTATTTATTGATATGCGGAAGATGATCAGATGTCTTTGAAATAAGTTTAATGATCTGATTTGCATCAAAATGTTTATTCTGAAATTGCAAGCAAGAAACCCAGAAAAGCTACTGCAAGCAAATCTACAATCTCCTACCAGAATAAAGATTTCAAGTTTAAATGTTACAATTGTTTACATAGATTATTCTCTCACAGATTCGCTTACAGAGACTAAATTAAGATATATATGCATTGGTTGTTATATTGACAAACATAATCCTAGAGTAAAATAGTCGTTTTGAAAAAAAACCTTTGTTCTGTTCGGAAAAAGTTGCAAGCAGGGAAGAGCTGCTAAAAGAATAAACATTTACCCGAATAAACCGTTGAGTACCCTCGTTTCAAGCCCTCGGTTTCAGGCTTTTATTTACTCGCTTTCTGGTTTGCATGAGTACGGTCTAATTAAAAATATACAATATCTGTAATTAAAACTGTATCATAATGAGAATAAGAGTGGTTATTGCATTTGTTGTTATATAAGCTGAGACGCCATTTCCGTCATTTCAAAACAGCACAGCAATTTATCTTTATATTTTTATTCTCATTGATTAAGTCTATGTTCATGACATTATGACCGGGAACATGTTGACCCGTTGCGACCAGAGGGCAAAGAAAATAATAAAATGCGAGAGTGCGTCTTTT
Source organism: Hydroides elegans (assembly GCA_001703475.1). Lineage (NCBI taxonomy): Eukaryota > Metazoa > Annelida > Polychaeta > Sabellida > Serpulidae > Hydroides > Hydroides elegans. The sequence continues at coordinate 9,657 of LQRL01163008.1, forward strand.
TAAGTAGAGTTTATGATTCAAATAGCAGTCATATTGTTTTTTTTTTTTTTGCAAATTAGTTTTTATTCAATCATTTCATTGCTAACGTAACTTTTCGATTAAATTATATGCAACAAAATGAAAACCGATTTAGAAAAACGGCCATAGGATGAAATATAATAACTTTTTTTCTCGATATTCTCCCCGACTCTCCCCATATCGTTGTTTAATATATCTCCAATCCCCGTAGTTTGAGTAATACGTTGAGTCACGCTGCATAATATAGTCTAAAATCCTATGTAGGTCAACATTTGATGACGTTGCCTGGATGTTTTGCGTTTACCCTAGTTTGATAGAATCGAAATTTTGAGCAACATCTCGCACTTTGACATCCCTAATGTAGCACAGATTATATCACTTACTTCTCACTTATGCGAATCGTTTATCTTCACAGCTGCATGACATACATTGATGTGATAACTTTTTTGTATACATACACATGTATATAAATCTAGGTTATATGCAAACCATATGAGAAAGGCTTTGACAGTTGAGGAACATATAGGCAAGCAACATGGATCTCAAACATATATTAATTATCCTACTTATAGGTTCAGTTAACTCGCTTTTATATGACTCGAAAGGTATGTAACACTCCCTTAAAAAATACCAGAAGACAGCGGCGCGCTGTTTTAACCAACCATTATCCTTATCGTTTGGCGTTTTTACGTTTAAGGGTTAGCGATATAAGAATTTAGCGTTTAACTTTTACCATTTAGTGTTAAGCGTTTATCGTTTATCGTCACATTGTTAGGGCGGCAAATCTTCAAATGTGCTGCACGAATGAGACTTTAAGCAAAATATAACTACCGGCAATTTCAACACTGGTGTTTGTACATATTTTTATGGATGCCTTGGTGTCCAAGGCATTCTTGTGATCATAATAAACATCCAATATGATGCTCTTTATACATGTATATCACTCACGTTAAACGTTTAGCGGTAATGCATTTAACGTAAAGCGTTTATGGGTATAATTGCTTTATATGGTCACCCATGGACGTCCTTTCAACGCAACGCCCGAAAGAGTCGTGGAACGAATAATCCTTGCCGAGTAATATTCTGATAGTTATATGTTTATTTTTGGAATGTTATGACTTGCTCTAATATCGTGACACCGATATATAGTAACTTTAAATAAGGCATAATAAATTTATATTCATTTGCTTCCTCAAATAAACAAGTTCAAGGAATACTATAGATGCAGTCACGCACTTGCAAAATTTTCTGAAATCGCAGCGAAAAAAGAAAATATAGTAAACACATTATTGCCAGGTTTGCTGTATGTTCTTGAATTTCTTTGCGATTTCAAAAACAAATCTGAACCTTTGGATTGCACGCTATTTTCATTCTTTATATCTTAATTCATCATAGAATGCAAGAAATCGCGCGAGGGCTGCGAATACATGGGAACTGTAAGCACGACTTCAAGCGGAGTTCCTTGTCAAAGATGGGATTCGCAATCGCCCCATAGCCACGATTTCACCAATCCCTACATGTTTCCAGACAGGAACTGGGATGCAGTCGATAACTACTGTCGGTAGGTGACCGTTTAAAGAGAAAAACGACGTTTCATTCAACATAATAAAAATGTATAACAAGGACGCATAGAAGAAAAAGTTAGTCACATGAAATACAAATGCCTTGAGGCACAATAATTTATTAATTAATAATGGTTCTAAAAGAAACTTGGATGGGGTAGATTTCTGTCGGTAAAAGCATTTCCAGAGGCTCTACCTATATCAGTTGTTGAGTCTAATATTATAATGAGTGAATGGATGCAATTTTTACCCTATTTTGGAAGTTATTTGAGACGATCACCTGATGAATTCAAAAGTGCTTTGAATCGAACTCTATATTTATTTTAATTATTTCCTTTTTATATTTTTTTGGGGGGGAGAGGGGGATAAATAAATACTTAAATTCATCTTCCACTGATATAACTTGTTTAATTTAAGAAAGCTGCTTCAATTTTACTTGGCTTTCTTGGTCATTGCATCGATGAGTAAATTAAGTCTATGAGCGTAAATTGTGTCAGGGCAAGCACATGGTTAGGTTGAGTGTACGAAAATGACCCTTTTGATATGAACCTGCAGCTGCTTGTATATGTATGACCTACAGACCTAAATCTTTATCTATCATCGCTAGATAACTCTTCTCATATCTGAGTTATGTTGACCGCTCAATCAATTAGTCATCTTGGCATTGTTGTCGACGTCAACAAAATGTCGTATTTGTACGAATGTGAAGGAATGATCAATAGGAAAATACCCGGGAGTGTAGGATATGTTTAAACATAGTAGTCTTACCTGGAGTCTGAAGGATCAATTATAATATTTGATTTTTTTTAGGCCGGAGGTCATTGTTTTAACTCACAAATACCAACCAAGTATATATGATTAATTGATATCATGACTTATGGCGGCCTGTTTATGTCCATTGGGTTCGACAAGAGTGAGTTAGGGCCTATAGCCACATACATGTATACACGCGCAAGCGTGTTTCCAATGTTTTTTATGGTAACCACAAAACGCTTATTAAACGCTTCTTGTGCTCATGAAATTCTCACAAGGACTGCATGTATAATAAGGTTTGTTGGGGAAATATAGACAAATGCTTGCAATGTAATTTTGCCTTTAATCATAGCTAATGACGGGCTCTAATGAGCGTTTTTTATGTCATAGAAATCCAGATGGTGAATCACAAGGCCCATGGTGCTACACAACGGATCCAGACAATCGCTTCGACTTTTGCAACGTTACTTTGTGTGATGGTGAGGTTACATTTTTCTTTTCGAATTGAAAATAAAATAACACAACAAAACATTTATATAATGCCACGCCTCAATACATTTATAATTGATTATTTTTTTAAACAATGGCACAAAGTATGCAATAATAAAATATATGTATTTATTTGTGTTTATTTGATAGTAATTTTTATTTTGCAGTATTCGAGGAATGCGGAGCTAGTTGCAAGCGTAAGTAAACTAAGTACCAAACACCACCGTTTAAAGTAAACATAAAATAAAATAATTTTTCACATTGTGGTCCGATGTTTATGATGCCAATGCCCTGGGGAAATTTGTAAGCACCTTTTTTGACATTACTATAAACATATTTAAAACAAAATCTAGTTCTTTTAATGAGTATATTTATAATAAATAATGACTATACTTTTAATGAACACAAGCGAAACTAATAACAAATAATCAATCAATTAGCATCAATTATTTCCTCCTCACAGCCTCTGCCACGTGTACCACTAGTGCCTCGGGTACAGAGTACATCGGCAAGCGAGGCATGACTGCTTCAGGGAGACCCTGTCAGAGATGGGATCGGCAGTTCCCGCATGAACATGCTTATACGGATGCCAGTTTCTTTCCTGGTTAGTTTATATTATACATAAATGAAATTCATAAATCATTTAGAAGTGAGCATACTGTTTTGTTTCGGGACAAGGATAAGTTAGTGCTTCAAATGAATAAATCAATGAAGACCACTCCCAGAGATCTTGTAACCTGGAAATATAGCCACCCTGCCACTGTTTGATGTTATAGTTATTGTACCGGGAACTGCTGTATAGAAGCCCACCCGAAATTAAGCCCATGGGCTTATATTCGGATGTTACATCCGAATACAAGCCCATGGGCTTGTATATCCTATTTTTGTGGTTAAGTGATGAAAGACATTTTAAAGTTAAAACTGTTAATACAATGTCCGCAATCTATTAGGTTACTTTGTATATGAATTCTCTTTTGTGGTTTGAGATCCTGAGTGCGGTCACAAAGTTGAACGGCATGGTGGAAAGTTTAGTTTTGTTTTTGCTTGCCATGCGAATACGACAAGCATTGTCCCATGTGTAGATCACATTTGAGGTTTTTGATTTAACAATAATAGATAATTATAACATCCGAATAGAAGCCCATCCATCCGTTTACAAGCCCATGGGCTTCTATTAAGATTTAAATGTTATAGGGCAAAAGGGCCTACATTCGAATAGAAGCCCAGGGCTTCAATACAGCAGTTCCCGGTAAGGTAATAAGTAATCTATTTACGTTTTTAAGACATATCTTACCATACAGTGTTTAGTTTGTTATCGCCTTCTTGTTAACAAAGATATGTAATTGGAGAAAGTGATTGAATTCATTTTTGTTATTTGATGTGCAGATTCACCCGTTTTCTCGTAAACGCTTAACCTAAGGATCAGAGTTTAAAAATTAGTCTTGTTCTGATTTTCCAATGATAACAACGAGTTTTATGATCAGATGATGACCTTTCTTCGGCGGAGAACTTTTGTCGTAACCCGGCTGGCGACCACAGTGCCCCCTGGTGCTATACGATTGACAACACGACGCGATGGGAGTACTGTGGTATACCCGTATGTGAAGGTGAGCGATAACACTGTTTATTATGTTTAATAAAAATAAGTGTTTCAGCTATAGTATCTATAATCTACGGTGTTTTTTAAGATGGCAAATATTAACGTTTTTGTTGAAGTAAAATTTGAATTGATATGTATAATAAGCTTCATAATTTCATCCTAATAATGTATATCTTAATGATACCAAATCTGCTAAAATAAAAATATATAGAAAATAAATAATGGAACATTATTGCAAAGAGGCGAATACATAGCGAATCTTTCAAACCTATCGAGCTACAGCTAAATATATTACCAGCAACAATTATTATGATTTACCAGTTTCTAAATTGCAAGCAGTAAACTAACGGTCAAGAAAAATCCAAATCCATAGAAAATTACAATACAAATATTTGATACTGATATTGTAGGTTGCAAGCAGCAAGCCGACGGTCGCGGCTGGGCTGGATCCATAGCTGTGACTGAGTCTGGATACACCTGTCAGCGATGGGATTCGCAAACGCCACATCCGCATCCTTATACTGTCGGTGAGTACCACGTATTAAGCATGTTATATCAGAAACCGTCATTGATCATGCGCGCCTTAGATTATTCAATACAATACCATGATTAAAAAAACGAATCGAATGTGTTAGAGCCTAAACATGTTTAGTGCGAATTTCAGGTTTTGAGAAAATGGGCTTTAAAGTTTCATTGTTTGCAACTGGTAACACACAAACCCCATACAGAAAACAAAAGAAAAATGTTATAATATCTCGGCCCTTAATTCATTTCCAGATGATTTCCCCGATGCTTCACTCACCGACGCCTCCAACTTTTGTCGCAACCCGGCTGGTCGCGATGGCGGAGTTTGGTGCTACACTGATAACGCAGAGGTCGAATGGGAGTATTGTGATGTACCCGATTGTACAGGTACGTTTATTATCTCGTGATATATATTAAGATGACTTTCTAAGACTGCTCTCTTTTCCTCCAACTTCTGTCGCAACCAAGATCGTCGTGATGGCGGAGTTTGGTGCTACACTTATAATACAGCGGCCAAATGGGAATGTTGTGCCGTACCCGATTGTACAGGTACGTTTCTTATCGCCTTATATATTCAGATGACTTTGTCAGACTCCTCTCTTTTTTCCATTCAACTTCTGTCGTAACCCGGATGGTCGCGATGGCGGCGTTTGGTGCTACACTGATAATTCCGGGGTTGAATGGGAGTATTGTGATGTACCCGATTGTACAGGTACTTATAGCTGTAATGATTCCATTGCTGGCTAAATAAATCATATTTAGGGAATTAAGAATTTAATTGTTTAAGAAATTAATTGTTTGTAAGTTAACAATCAGGTTATACGTTCTGAGAATTCGCGCACCCACATGCACAACTATCGAATATTTTTTAAGAGTTTATGCTTCAGGTTAGCTTACAAAATAGAAACAGAAATTTATTTCAAACCTAAACGTCATTGAGACTAATGAATTCCATTTTTTTTCGTTCTGTCTGTCCGATTGCACAGATACATAAATGTATGCATTTTAAATATAATTTTACAGTTATTTATTGGTGAAAAACGTATGTTAACTTATAATTATGCAAGGTTCCATACGCCGAGACCATCTCGCTAAGATATATAGTGATAGAGTCTATTTGACTCATATAAGTATACACAATGAAACGGAACGAGATAGTTGTAAAATTAATAAAAACAAAACAATAATCTCCGCATCAAGTGTGATTCCAGCAGCTGAATAAGCCAAATGTATAGGTAACGTATTTTATTTTATTTCGCGTTCTATTTCTTTATTTTTAAAGTTCATGTATGTTAGTTTCTTCGAACATACATGTAAACGCGGTTTATAAGTTGACAACCGCACGCCCGCACGCTTAACACTCCACGCCCGCACGCTTAATAATCCACGCTAAAATTCAATTTTGCGCACGCCCGCACGCTCGCACGCCTGCACGCCCGCACGCTCGCACGCTTATGTGTGTGTATAAAAAGGATGCGAGGCATACCATTTATCATTCTGCTATTTGCCTCGATCATCAGTTGGGCAGCTACCAAACCGATGCCTTTACTACCCATTTTAATTCCCATATTAAGATTAAATTTATCTCTAAGCATTATATTATCTTATATCGAGGTATCATGTTATGTAAACAGATTTGTTTAAAATAATTGGTACGTTAAATTAACCCTTATTATAATTATAAGAGAAAAGAATTAAGTGGTAGGATATGTGCAATAAATTGTTTCAGGTTACCTTTGCTCTAGTAAATGAATATTTCATTTTGTCTAAATAGTTAATGCGTTATATTCTCATAATAATGGCAGCAACCCCACTATTGAATGACTCTGTAAAACATTTAAATCGGTCTATCTATCATAAGTTTAATATGCTAAAGGAATTAAAATTGAAGATCTATAAGTGAAATTTTATATATAATTGTTTTTAAACGTAAGAAATACTTAAAGCAGTCTTAGTAAAAAGATGCTTTGGCCAACCGGTGTTTAGAAAAATATTGTATAATTATTAAGAGTTCATTCTTAATATTTTTTATATAATTATTCATCAAATAAAATACATGATAATATTTGTTTATCCACGCCCGCACGCTCGCACGTGCGCACGTCTGCACGCCCGCACGCCCGCACGCTTAAAACACTCCACGCTTAAATCGAAATTTGTCCACGCTTAATTCCTAGCGTGCGCACGCCCGCACGCCCGCACGATG
>LQRL01163008.1:16819-29011 GCA_001703475.1 Hydroides elegans
AAACAGGTGACTGACCCAACAACGACGCCTTGAGGCGACGTCAAATCAAACAAGTACTGTTAATAGACATCGACGTCTTTAATATCCATATTTTAACTCTGTAAGATAATAATATAAAACTATTTTAATTGAAATATTGCCCCTTTTATAGGAGACTGCCCCGAAAAGGACACTCTGAGTCAGCGTCAAATCAAACATGTACTGCAAAGAGGAATTGACGGATTTTTTTACTCTATCTTATCTCTATAAAGTAATACAAAACTCATTCAACTGAGATTGTGCCCCGTTATAGGAGACTGTCCAGAAAAAGACGCCTTGAGTCGCCGTCAGATCAAACACGTGCTCCAAATAGGAATCGATGGACTGCATCACGACTGCTGGCTAAATGCGTCAAGTGGGGTGCCCAACTTCCTTCGACTTGCCCAAGGTAAATTAATCAAGCAATATAAAAAACACATATTTTGAAAATGACCACGTCAAAAGAAAGGGTGTCAAAACCCTTTTAACTACAGTGATAATGTCAGGCGAAGTGCCCAACTTTCTTCGACTGACCCAGGGTGAGAGTTGGACACCACAAAGAACATTCTAACTTGTACCTAAAAGTACCACAGTTAACATCGAATTTCCTATCGATGATCATACGATTAATATTTGCATTCTTAAATTCAAACACATATTATATTATACGTTGGTGAAAAGCGTTGGTTAAAGATTAAACCCATGCTTGGATAATTCGACATGAAGCAGGACTTTCTTTACAAATATAATATAGTCTTTATAAACTCAAATAAAATAACGAAACGGAAATATCAATACAAAAAGAAAACAGTAACCCAGGTGGGTTCATTTATGAATTTTGCAAATCTATTAAACTGATCATTTTTAGGCCCCAACCCAATAGGTTTTGGGTGTCCGTCTGTCCGTCCGTCCGTCTGTCCGTCATATGTTTATTGTATGGGCTAGAACTTTTGAACGTAAGGTCATAGAGACTTGGTTATAAGCTCGAAAAAAAAGGTATTGGTCCTTAAAAGTGCCTTTTGACCATTTCGGTCAAAAACATCCGACCGGAAGTTGTAAAATTGGCCAACAATAGCGGTTTTCATAGAAAATATATTAAAAATCTACTCAAACCCATACCCCTTCGAGTTTGGGGCGGTAGGGGCCTGCTCGTGTTTCACAAATACTTCCTTGTTAAAATCATCTTGCAGAGGGGGCGTCATCCTACTATAAGGTTCGCACTGATATGTTCACATTCTCTGCACCAGGCTGGAGCTGCCAGGTAAATTAACATTAGTAAATATCTAGGTATTTAAATTTATTATCTGGTTTATGTTATCTTTTGATGTGTTCGAACCCTAGCCAATAGTCTTAACAAATTCAGTCTAGTGGATGTGAGTTTAACGTATTTCACTACCTTGAATTTTTTCCAGTCCCTTAAAGTGTAGCTATTCAATTTTTATATCTTTGGTATATTCTGTTTGCCTTATAAGATGTTCTCTATCTCCGAATATGTCAATTTCCGTTTTATGCATGTTATCCCTATAGTATGAGCTTAGAACACATAGGCTTTTAAATTGTTAATATCGTTTCTTAGTAATGAATCATATCATTAAATCCTATATCATCTTACACTTAATAAATTAAATTGTCTCCAAATTTAAAACTGATTTCAGCTCTGTGGAATGGACATTGAACACACTGGTTGCATCACCAACGATTGGCAAGCGGCCTGGATGGGATACGATCATGACGTCACTCCAGTCACGGGGACTGAGTATCCGATGCCTTGCGTCTTTAACTATCTCAAAGGTTTGTCCTTTCAGGCGCCAATCCAGAAAGTATTAAAACTGGGGGCGCAACTGTATAAATTATCAGACTGAACCGGGGTGCACAAATTTATTTTTTTGTCTTGCATGTCAGGGCGAACAGGGGGTCGTGCGCCGGGTGCGACCCCCTCTAAATCCGCGCCTGCCTATTACAAATTGTTCGCCATCCCTTTCCTAAAACTTGCTATAGAAATGAGAACAAACCTAATGCCGAAATGTTGCAAGCGGCTTCCCTGGGATATGATCATGACGTCAAGTCCCGTTACGGGCACTGAATATCATATGCCTTGCGTCTTTATAACTATCTCAAAGGTGGGTATTTGTTATGGTAAAAACTGTCTCGCTCACTCACTCTTTCTGATTTCACGTATTGCCCCCACCATTCATGACTTGCGTCCCCGCTGGACCCAGCAAAAATATCACTGAACGTGTTGTCATTGTCACATCCGAAATTCACAGTTAACCGTGACCGAAAATGTTCTAATTAAGTTTACTGACATTCAGGCTAGCCATGATATCTCCACAGTCCTCCTTTGTTTATTATCATTTATTTGATTTATGATCAGTTTCTGTACAATAGAATTAATAACCATGATTTTACTCAAATAAGGACTGGACGCAAACATCCGAACAGCGACCTTTATGAACTGGCCCTGGATCTATTGGTTGTCTGGTCGCGGGGTGCCCGGATCAGCCGATGTCGATAATACATGCGAAGGTACTGTCGTTATGCAATTATAAATATATTTATAACTTAATTCATAAACATAGGTGGATGCATGAAGACTTGAGGTGCCTCTCTAACTTTATACAACAAAAATGGCGCCCTCCCCCGTTCGCTATGATGTTCTATTGATGCACCATTGATGTGCGAATTCATGTGCCCCGATTCAACATTTTTCTTGATGCAGTACTCAAATAACCCTAAACATGTTCTAAGTCGACAGTCTATTTTTGACGAAACTGTAGTGAAACCATATTGATATTGAGCTAAATTTTAGATTTTGTGTAACACTTTCGCCTTTTCTTAATTCTTTATTTCATATAGGTCTGCCCATTACCAACAACCAGTGCGACCAGTATGTAGTGAACCAAGCCGTGGAGTACATGGCCGATCTCTTCCAATCTGCGTCCTCGTCTTATACCTTTATCCATATCGACGGGGTTGATTGTGAGTATTTGCTTTGGATTGCTCAGCTGTACATACTAAGTGTATCACCATGATTAATTTCACTGAATTACACTACGCAATGTAACATATGTGGGGGTTAAATGGATTTTAAATTAAAAACCTCCGAACAGTATTGATACTTTTTATAACTTAAAATGTTTTGTAATTGTTATTCATTCTTAATCGTCGAAGAAAGTTTACCGATGTAGTGGTTTTAATCAGACATATAAAATCATACATGTCAATCTTTGATATACTATATTGAATCAGTGTATTATATTTTAACAACATTATATTCTCAAAATCTCTAATTCAATAAGTCAAATATTGGTATGTTTTTTTATATCTGATATTCCATATAACCTTTTGCTTAACTGCACATGATTTCCCATAGCGACTGGTCACACGTTCTCCCGATGCAGCAAACCGTATTTGAACTACATTGCTCGTTAGATAATATACGTAGACTATATAAGATTTCTCTTGCAATGTTTCACATTATTTATCCCTATTTCTAATAGCAAGCGGTCACACTTTCTCCTGGTGCAGCCAACCGTATCTGAACTACATCGATGAGGTCGATGACCTTGTAGGTCAACTCCTGAACGCCACTGAAGGTCAAGAGGACGTCCTTGTCCTTCTCAGCTCGGACCATGGAGGTCACGCCTTCGGCCATGGTGACCCCGTGGACTCTGACCTATTTATTCCTATGTTTATTAAAGGTAAACTGGAGTCTACATTTGTAGAATCTATGATCTAGAATCTATCTTTTTTCTGAAATTCTTGTGTTTTGAATAGCAACCGGCCATAGTTACGGATGGTGCGGCGAGGACTATCTTGCTTACATAGATCGGGTAGATGCGTTGCTAGGGCAATTGATGGTTGCTACGGACAATGAAGATGTGCTTTTGTTGCTAAGTTCCGATCATGGAGGGCATGATTATAGTCATGGTTCTGCGATCGATGAAGATCTTTTTATACCTATGTTCATTAAAGGTGAGTATGCATAGAGTGCTTAAGAAGAAACTAGAATAATGTTATTAATTTGAAAAGTGTTCTATGCTTATTCACCTTTATTGGACAAAGTTTAGGTCTAAGAATCTTAATGAAACACTCGATCTAAGTTACGTTCTTGGTGTAAAAGCATGAATTAAAATAACATTTTACGTCACCATTAATAACCTTTGACGAAGTGTGATTTCTCCGTACTAGTTTTGAAATCAAGCGAAACGTATCTAAAGATGCACATGTGTGAGGGTAAAAGCCGGAAACTGCTATACGATTGACGAAAAACATGTAAGCATTTTTGAATTGTTCTATAAGACAAAAAAGCAGAATCCTGCACATATATTTTATAATTTTATACACTTACAGGACCCGGTGTAAAACAAGGCTACGTCCTGCAGGAAGATACTCGCAACCACGACATGATACCAACGATCGTGTGGGCCATGGGTCATGAACTCAGTCCGCATTGGAACGGAAGGGTTATGTACGAGGTGTTTGAAGATGTTTAAGGCATGGGGGTTATCTAATGCTGTTGCTTATCAAAGCATGTGTGTTACGTGCCATTGTGTCTCCCCAATAGCGGTTTGCCATTGTGTCTCCCATACCTCTACCATTGTGTCCCCCATTTGTCATTGTGTCTCGGTATGGGAGACACAATGGCAAACCGCTATTGGGAAGACACAATGGCACGTAACACATGTGGCTTATTGAAGCATGCAACTTTTAAGCATTATAAATTTAATTTTTGTTGAATGAATGTTGTGGATGAGAGGTGAGTCAAATTTATACAATAAATATATAGAAAACCAACGTGTTGCGATTAATCCTTTCGTTCGTTTAGTGTCGCTTTTTTAGTGCCAAGGATTATATTTGCTGTCTTCTTTGAGGATGTGGCTTATAAGCTTGGTTGTTATATATAAATTATGTTTTATAGTTTGAGAGATGATGTCCTTTGATATGATGATACAACAGCATTTGTAATTAATGTTGTTTAATACAGATTGAATGAAAGTATAACAGGCTTTAGCAGCACTAGCATACACATTTATTCTTATTTCAGCAATATAAAGCACAAACATCACAAAAACCAGTACAACATTAACATGCTTTTTGTAGCTAATAAACAAGACATCAAAAGTATCCATATAAGTAGAAATATGGTTTTACAAGTTTAAGGCAATATGTGAATAATAATCGTAATAATAAGTTTATAAATGTATCAAGCGACGTCAGGTAAATCCACGATTGATTGTTTGAATAGCTATAGCTAAAATAAATAACATTCAAGACACATAAATTCAAAATATTTACACTTACTTACAAAATACAAGGGTATATACACTGCATATGTTACATGTATACTCATTACAGTATTACTATGTTATGGAGTTCTGAGCAACGGTGTCATCTTATCATCTTATCATTAATTCTAAATAAATGCATTTTCTGGACATTCGCAAATAAATATAACATCAGTCCAAATCATATATTGTATACCACACACAATTTGCCCTTTTAAACATGAGGCCTGCCACCCTTCCTCACAATGACACAGCCCACTCTCCATTCTTACATTTGCCCGTCTGACTACAACACTTTGATGTGAAGCCAAATTAATTTTGATTCCATAGTTACCTTGGTATTTGATTTAACTTTATATATGTATAAACTTACTTTATGTCTTAACAATACTCTACACTCAAACTATTGTTAAATGCATTTTCTGGATAATCACAAACATATACACATTAAACCTGGAAGGAACATACAACTGTACTGGGAGTAGAATCGAGGCCGCAAAAAATAATTGCTTTCAATAAAGTTGCTATATATAGAACATTTATTTCACTGTTCCAATTAACTGGGGATTTTTGTCGTCGTTCAATCTGGGAGTGTACTCGAATCGCTTCCAATCCCTACTATGTTCATCCCAGATCAAACTAAGTATTATATCAAGCATCTCGCCTATCTAGGCGTGAGGCAATTTAGTACACGAACACCCCATATTCAATGTCCTTCCTCATAACACAGCCCACTCTCCAACCGCTCATCGATCCGTCTGACCTTGACACTTTTGAAGCGAAACAACTTAAATGCAATAATTTATATAGCAATTATTATAAACTGTTAATATGTCTATGATTATATAATGGAATTTTACTATGCATTTTTTTGTAAAACTTTGAATATATCTAAATGCATTTCTGGACAAACACAAACACGCATTACGTTAAATAGCATCCTATAACAACACCAATTCTGTCCCAAACAAAACTATTCCTGGATCCAGCGCATAAACTCGACGTTTTATGCTTGAGGCAGTTTCGTACACGAACACCCCGTGTTCAACGTCTGCCACCCTTCCTCATAACGACACAGTCCACTCTCCAATCGCTCATTGGTCCGTCGGAGCACGCGCACATTATACGTCACCGGAACACACGTGGTCACGTGATCTGAGTCAGAGCTTCGGCATGCGTATTTGTCTGAGGTCGAACCGTCGCCGCACGTGCTGCAGTGGGCCTCAATTAGGTTTGATGGGAATCTGTCAAAAAAAAATATTTGTATCAGAAAAGTAAACGAATAACGCGATCCTTTAAATTGGACATCCGGAAATTCAGCCATATGTACTGCATACACTTGATGACCTGTAGAAAACAATCACATAAAAGTAACATTCTTATGAAAAAAAGGAAGACACGTGGTCACATAATCTGAATTCCCCTCGTGGCGACACGCGTATTTATCGGAGGTGGAACCGTCCCCACACGTGCTGCAATGGGCATCGATTAGGTTGCTAGGAAACCTGAAATAGGTAATAACAAATAAACATATAAACATTTAGAGAAATATAAAATTATATAACAAATATAGATAATAAATCCGAAGCACAAGCCGCACGTGCTGCATTGGGCCTCGATCAGGATGCTAGGGATTCTATGTATAAAGAGATTTTAGATGTAGAATGGGTAGATTTAGAATGTGTATTATACATGTACATGCAAGCTGAATGCAAATGACTAGTTGCGTCTCAAAAGCATAAGTAAAAGGAACACTGTCTGAATGTTCTGACAAAACCACATTTTGGAATAGTAGATAATATTGAATAATCAAGAATAATCAAGCAGTTTCATACACATTTATACATATTTATGTGGTATGTTATTCACAAATCGTACATAGCGGTGTTGTATTTACATTACTCAATTCAATTCTGGCATCTTAAAAACAATATCAGCTTGAAAATAAAACACAAACTCAACCAACCTATCAGTATCCACATTATACGTCAAATACCACGGACAAGTCGATCTCAGCCATAACGGAGCATCCCTCTCTAAATCCTCCACATCCACAGGACACACTTCCTTCTGTCCTTCCAAAACCTGCCACTCATCGCCACTGTTATGTTCCAAATATTGATTAATGATATGGTCCCTGAATAAACTCAGCATGGTAAAGGATTCGTGCATATATTGGGCTGTATTGATGTAGCCAAGGTATTGGGTCCATATTAGGTCGGGAGTTGGTTTTGTACAGTCGGCATCGCGTTTTGTTCGGTTAGAGTTCGGTTGCAGTTCGGTTCGGTTTCTCAATAGGTGGTGGAGGTCAGGTCTTGTGTTGTTTAAAGGTTTTCCGCGGCAAAAGCCAGCGAGAGCCTGAAACACAAAACAAAAGATTAATTAGCTTACTCCAACATGCTTCAGTTATCATGATTGTAATAATGACATTTTCGATAATTAATGCGTGAACTCCTTAATGATTCAGTTGTCATAAATGTTACTGAATTTCCGATAATTAAGTAGGCATCTCGTTCTATAGGATAAGTGGTGGTGTGGTTAGTGCTGTTGTATTTGCTACTGCTGTTTTTGTTGCTGTTGTTGTTGTTGCTGTTTTTGTTTTTGATATGATGTATTAAGTTTTTATAAAATGGTTGGTTGGGTTTTAAAGTATTCTTCTCTGCAATGGTTTATTATGGCAAAATGCGACAAGCAGGTGAGATTTGTATTTAGCTCAAATGCACAAGGTAACAGAAAAGATGGAAAAGATGTAACCGATTGAAATCTTATAGTATCTTTAAAAAGAAAAACATGTTTTCCAAACATGTTTCTAAACATATTTTCTAAACATTATCCAGTGAAAATCGCTGGCATAAAAATGAATATGATAATAGACCGTAATTCATAATGTGCTATGATTGTTTAGTCTTTTAACAAGCTTTCGAAGCTAGAATTTACATAGATATTGTTCAATGATAAGTAATTGATTAATAAATTTAAACTAAAGTTTAAGATAAAAATAAGAGCTTACATTAATATTTTTAGCATAAAAGTTGTTTCATTAAAACATTCTTCATAGTTGTTCCTCTAATTGAAATAACTATAGTCAGTATCGAATTACATACATGTATGTTATTTGATATCTAATCAAAATTTTGAAAAACTTATATATCTCATCATTTTATTACCCTTTTAGAAATATATGTACCGTTTATAGATCAATACATAGTAACTTGCAGTTGCTTATGCAATCTACTTCCTTGACCAATAGTTTAAAACTTTTCAGGTATTTCATACTTGAAGGAAGTCAAAAACATGTGTCTATAAATAGGATACAAGACTATATTGTAACATTCAGCAAAAGTAAATAAGACAACAATGCTATAATGTTTTTTGTACTTTTCTTACTGCCATTTGTATGAAACTGTTGTAATGTATCGACAAAAATATCGTAAGACCAAATCAGTTAACCTTGAGTAATTTGATTATGTTAATTTAGTTTCATACGTTTTTCAGAGGAACCCAATAAACCTGAGTGTTATATTGAAAAAAAATATATGTATGGACGAAATGTTTTTGTAATATATTATAACAGCTTGCTAAAAAAAAAACATTTTACTTTGTATGGTTATGATTTGCATTTTCGCGTGAAATAGTTTAACTAATTCCATCTTTGCCAGCAGAATTGAAGGCAATTATTGAGAACAATAACATTTTCACAGAGTAGAATTGAACGATGTCACTGTTGAATCAAAATTATATATGTATTATTCTATAACAATTAAGATTTAAATTTTAAAAACAAAGGTACATCGTTTGAATGCTTCTAAAATCTTTTTTTTTAATCTAGTCATTAAATTATTTAAACTTTAATATAATGTAATCATTATCATATTAAAAAAAAAAACGAAAACAAGTTCAAATGTTTATGAAAAACTGCATGTATTTTCAAATTGATTTGAGTTTATATCACATAGCCTTGCCCTTTTCGTTCCTTAAATTCGAAAAAAAAAACATTTTATAGATTTGAATTAAGATAGATCAAAATAAAATTGCATACAAATGTTATCTTCTGCAAAACAATTGTTACTTATCAATGGCTTATTTTAAAGGAATAATTACCAGAAATATAACTGCTATTAATATGAAGAGGTTCATGATTTGAGATTCAAATATCTGCTATATAATAAAATTGTATTGCTCGCCTAACCTTATATACTCGCAACATGATCGGTTTCGGACTGAATTTCAAGTACGAAAACTGGAATATTCCGCTCAATTTGATTTATTTACAATTGATTCAAAATATAATAAAATGTATGGAAAATACTCATTTACCAGCTTTCGTTTTGGTGATTTATGGTATTTCAATGAAATATTGTTTGGCCAACCGTGGAAATCCAGATACCCCAGCAATTTTAGAACTTTTACGCTTACCTATTTGAGGATACTAATTGCACTGTTTCGTTAATGGGGTAATTCAAAGTGCACGGAAATATTAATAGCTTGGCATATAGTCGATAGGCAATTAATTGAACACAGGCGCGGATTTATAAGGGTTGCCCGTGACGACCACATACCTAATATTCTAACCCCTCACCAATTGTAAAGCGGGAATAATACATGTATATTAATATTATAGACAATATTTGGAATCTATGGATGTGCTATTAAATAAATTGTAAGATGAATTAAGTAATGTGCCGGACACTATCCATAGACAATATCAATTTCAATTTATCGGGGCCCTTACATAAATTGTAATAGATCCTAGAGGAAATGGGGGAAAATAACCGCACCCCACTACCCCCTTCACTTAGGTCAATATGTATCTAGGTGAGAAACCTACGGGTTATATTCATACTTAAGAAACGCCTCATTGCTATATATTATCTAAATCTGTACATGCAATAGGCTTTTCAATACATAAACAATAATTTGAGCGAACCTGAAATTTTGCGCGTGGTGGTGACTCAAGAGGGTTATTGTAAAAGACACCCGAAAAACATTTATTTGAAAATTTAATAACCCTACGTGCATGTGTAAATAAAGTAATTGATAAGACTAAATTGACTGTATGTTGTGTTTTTAAGTCGATTAAGAGAATCGATTTAAATATGAAATGAAGCACGTAATGTAAATGAACTATTATGAGATTCATATCATAATAACAAACCTTAAATAATCATATTCATATGTTTTAAAGCTGAAAGTATTGTTTATGAACCAACTATTTTTGCACAAAAACAGCTCGCTCGTTAAGTTCTCTTAAGATTGTTGGTAGGATCGAAAACATGAATGTGTTTTTGGTTTAAAAAAACGGTTGATTAAAAACATTGTGCAATTATATTTAGATTGTCTATTATTGTTTCAAATAGCCATGATTTCAGGAAAGGTTTGTAATAATTTTTATCTATGCTAGATCACTCGTATTATACTATTTTATGTGTATTTCCTTTAAAAGTTTTGAAATAAAGCTAAATGAGTGCACCCAATGTATACTCAATCCGCGACATGAGAGGAAATGAATTTACATTTAAGTAAAAAAAGTTTTGCTGACATTTTGATTTGATTTTAATTTGATAATAAGAGTGTGACAATTAATTAAATATAATATCTTATTAATTTAGTGCTTGGGGAAATACATGTATAATATATAGTACATTTAACAATTTCGAATCGAATCCAAATCTTAATTAGTCAAAAGAATAATTTTCCTATATTTAACTTTTTTGTACCAAAGTAAAAAATGGTTATCACTAATGATATTGGTTGCTTTGTTCTGATAAAAAAGAACATTTAAATATTCCTTAATTTTGCTTGAAAAAAAAATGTTTTCGTTGATTTCTAATGGTGCGATTAATATACAAAATGTGGTCAATAGATTAAATATTCATCCAAAACTGTGTTGGAATAACCCACGATAACGACAGGGAATCCTTATGACTAATCTGTTTATCGATGAAATTACATAGTTACGAATGGACAATCACCTTTAAATGATACCATGCGTGTATTTTCCTTTGCAACTGTTTTGTCATTGAAGCATTTGAATCTATTTTATTGCTGATGTATTAAAATAAAGTGTACTGAAATTGAATAAAAAATAATAACCTCCGTATTGTAATTGTGTAGTTTCATGGGTTATACAGACGGGAGTTAGAGCACATTGGATACGTAGTGCAGCGATTTGATGGGCTGATACACAGTTAGGTCATGTAAAAAATACCAAAAGAACACCAACAAAAATAGAGTTTGCAAATTGTTTGATATGCTTTTTTAGTTAATGAACTTTTATTTTCAGACGGACTTCATGATAGGGAATTTGATGTTAAACACTATGCTTTGACAGACGTTTAAAGTGTGAAAGTGGCATTTTTTCTTGCATATCTGGATATTCACATTTGAATAAATCCGTTTTGATATTTGAGCAAAATCCTATCGGTATAGATGCTGATTTGTATATCAAATATTGGTTTATCCTCGTAAACATAAATTAATACTTCGAATTAATTTCATTTGTAAATTATCTACGTAATTGGGGCAAATTGTAATGCATGTGCCTGTATGTCATACATTTTAAGGAGTTTGAGCCATCGACATGTTTAGTATTATTGATAGTTACAATGTTTGACTACGCAATAGCAATACAAATTAAGCCATACGTATTCTTTAACGAACATCAAAACGAAAACTTGTTTTATTAAATTTTCTTTATTTTCAAAAACTATCACATCAAAAAAGCTACATATGAATTAATAAATGCTTTGTTGTGCTTGAGATCAATACTGAGTTATATAGCCATTTTAAAATATACTAAAAATGAACGAAGTGTTTAACAACTCACAGCAAATTGTCATTACTCACGATTTCTTGAATAAAAAATACAACAAATGCTTCTTATGAG
>LQRL01163032.1:592-10663 GCA_001703475.1 Hydroides elegans
CGGAACAAAGCCTCTCGTTGGACATATATCATTGAGCAGGAGTCATGTGACACATATAAAATCTCAGTGCAAAAACATATTCTCTTATTTTAGCCCCTTTATGCACAAACCATCTCATATTTTTAAAATCTATATATAACTCAAATGTGCGAAAACAAAACTAGAAGTATATGGACTGCAGACAGACACCCGAGTAAAAACTAGAAAAGATCATGCAAATGCAACATAAATGTCTCCCCATAAATCGGGTACCGCCGCCAGGCTAAATGGATGGGAAACCAAGTGAAAAGTATCATTAGCGATGAGTTATATAAGCTTACTCAGTTCAGTTGACGAGTTCCATGCATAAATGTGCTAAGTAGACAGTTACCGGGCTACCAATTTCAAACAAATAAAATCTCCTAATCTGACTGATCTGTCGAAAATATATAGTGATTTATCAGTGCTTTTGTCTGCCCAAAGAGACGATTGAGCGCTGCTCGAGAATATATTTTGAGTTGTTAATGACTTGCTTGACACAACTTGCTTTATTTCGCTCGAGCATACTCAACATCTTAGCAGTTGCTTTTTTCAGGCCTTTTCGTCTCATTTAAATGTTGAACCTGTGCATAACACATGGTTTCGGAATCATAAGACACGTTACAGGTCTCAGTGCAAACATATTCTTTATGGTGTCAGCACGTATGATGCAGGAAAATGTCAAATGTCCGAGGACAATGTGCCAGATTTGTCGAGATGCAGTCGTTGATCGCAAACGCAATCCTAAAAAAACCTAATAAGTCTTTCGCGCACTGAATCTATTCACGGGCCTCTTTAAGCCAATAAAAAACTATAAATAACATGTTTCTGACAAACTATTGACAGACTAAACGTGTGCAATAATTAGCAAACAAACTATTAAACACGTGACTATAGGCAACAAATCAAGAAGTGCCAAAATTGCAATTGAAAACAACTAGGGGAAAAGGCACCAAAAGACATGTGCAAACGTTTGAAGTATTAATATGAAGGATTTACGACCTGTAAATACATATTTAGGAAAATGTCAACATATTAGGAGCGTATGCCGCGATACACTTCATTATGAATCTGTTTTTATGCTCTTGTTTTCTCCATGCTCTTTTAGAAGAATATTGAAGGATTTAATGCAACATGTTAAATGATGGGGCTATAAGGTAAACGTATTGCAGCAAGCAATGAGAAGATCTTAGTTTGCATATAAAAGGATGGACATGATCTCAAAATTGCTTTATTTAGGTTGTATTTATTCTTTAACATGTAAGATTTATATTTATCATGCAATTGCTTCTAAATTATACATTGCTGGTTGTTTTATTGTTAGTTATAAGGCCACAAACTGTATCGAGCGTTGATAATATATAATGAAACTGCGGGCAATATAATTGGCGGGCTCTGTACAAAAAGAAGCTTATTTGTTTTGATCATTATTGAGAGAAATGCTGCTATTCCTTGTATTTACGACGTAAATTATATGATGTGCCTGGACTTTGGTATTTCAGTTAAGTTATCAGCCGAAGTTGTCAAATAACCCGTGTCCTAGAAGAATAAACCATGTAACACAAATCCAAATCTTGTAGACAAAAAATAAGTTCAAACAAAAATGTTCTTAATTGAGGTTAACGCAGTTTTGCACTAACGCCTTATATAAGTCAGCAAGTAAAAACAGCCCAGATATGATTATGATATGGTGCAAAATGAGAACAGTTCTGATTTCGATGTGAGTCAAATAAACACTATAATCAGTGCAATTTTAAAAGCTATATAGGATACGATAATAATAGAACAATTTTTGTATTAGATTCGACCGACTAGACGCCAAAATCTGAGCTATTCAGTGAAAGTAACAAGTACAATTTGAGTTCTCAAAATTCCCTAGAGGCTACCAGACAGCCACAAATAAAATGGTTCCATGCAACAATAGGTTGGGAATACTTGGGTTGGGTTTATCAGTAAATTATTTTAATCTGATATTCATTAATCAATAATAAATTGAAACGATCAAAAGCAAATGCGTCCATTTTGTTCGAGCCCTGCTTTGGCCTTGTATTATGTAACTGCAATTATCTTGAAATTTAACATAAAAATATAGATAATGAAATAATTGAGATGTTTTTCTCCAAACCATGCTAAATGAAATATTGAATTCATCTATATAATCGCCAGTACATTTTTCATATAAAAACAATAATTGGTTAAATGGTATCAAAAGTAAACAGATTAAATAGATCATTAGATAGAGCAATTGCTTATTTCAAATGACGAAAATGTATCTTTTAAATTTCATTATGTGAATCAGCCTCTGTAACAAACACAAAGGAAAAATAGTTCGTATTAGACAAGGCTATTTAAGGCTATTTACCATGTAGTGTTCCGGCCGGTTTTTACTGGCATCCGTCTAAATAAGTAATGGTTCCCGTGCACTATTCGTCGCTGGAGTCCTGATCATCCGCGACGCCGTTGCAAACCAGTTTCCAGTTAGAAATTTTTCGGAGGAGTCAAAATATGGTTTCTCGAGCTTCGCTGTCGTAAAACTATATTCTTAATGCTTCCCCTCAAAGAATGGACAGTTCCTCAAGCCACTCACGAGATATTTCCTTATATTATATTTTCTTATATTGAAGGGCTATTTACCGTTTAGTGTTCCGCTTTTACTGGCATCCGGCTGACTGGTTCCCGCGCATACTTCGTCACTGGCGTCCTGACAATCCGCGACGCCATTGCAAACCAGCTTCCAGTTTGGAATCACTTCGATGTCGTCTGCGCAGCGAAAAATACCCGGATCCTCTGCGAAAAAAAACACAGTATTAGAACATATTTTTCAAACTCAAATTGTTCTAGAATATCTTTCAGAGACGAAAGTTCTTCCGAGTCGTCTGCGCAGTGAAAAATACCCGGATTATCTGCTGAAAAGCAGACGATAATATGACATTTTAGATTTGTTTTTCAATATTGATTTTTTTGTTTTAAAAATGCTAATATGAATTCACTATTCACGTGACACATCGGTGGTCTCATTGAAAATGGCAAGTTTTAAACATATCAGGGGCCTGGCCACACGTTTTTGAAAAGCTTGGCGCTTATTTGAGTTCCCATAAGGATAACTTTACAGGACACGGTTGTTAGCGAAAAAAAAAAATCAAAAAGGCCCTTACTCTTAAGGAACCTTGTTCCTATGGAAATATTTATGGGTGATTGGATGCTATGGATGGTTGTCAAAAGACACAATTAGACGTTTCCATCGTTCCGAGTTTGATCACCAATGTAATGTTAACCAGTATTTTGCGTTTCTTTTACGCAACCTCGAAGATAACAATGTGTTTTAATGCAATACACTATTTCATTTCGTCAGCTTTAGTTTGCGTAACACCCACCAAATGGTTATACTCATAAATTGATAACCAAAAAGCTTTTTATTCGCCGATACGCTATTTTTAGCGATTGGCGCGCAAACGTACGCCTTTAGATAAACAAAACATCTGGTGCTTATCTGGTTAAGTCGTATGCGTATAAAAGTGATTTTTTGTGAAAAATAAAAATTTTAGGTGCAACCTACCAATGATTGATGCATTTCGAATGCATATCCTTAAATCAGTGCTTAATTTAAATGTTGGTCCCCATTCTATTTTGAGGGCAAAAATCAAACTACCAAATTCTATTTTCTAGACTGTCAATAGCATTTCAAGTAAGTTGTGACTGCTTAAAATTGTCGTTGTATATTCACAAACCTATCGGCTTTAAGTTTCTCTTAAACTTTAGGTCGTTTTTTTTGCACTCATAAAACATCTTGTTTACTAGGTCAGTGGCCGAATAAGGAGAATTTAGCCAAGTGCAACATATTTATCTCATTTTAAGATTGTCTCTAGAACAGTAGAAACAACTATGTTGGGCTATTAGGGGCCTGGTCACAGTGGATGCTTTGTCGAGCTTGTTTTGTATCCAACCATGGTTTCCCATGTATTCCTTATGAGAAACTATATTTACTTTAAAAATCTCATCGGATGGACCCATAATTATATCAAACATAGTCGTCGGTTGTGGGGCGATCGGTTCAGGCTATACTCTTCATCAAATAATATTATAAAGTGTATTCTAGGGGGAAGACGGATCTTAGTGGTAGAGCGCTAGCATCGAAATCTCAAAGTCCCGGGTTGGAATCCGACCCGGGGTTGTTGCTGGAGATTCGGCGTGTGTCGTGACACTGATTTACAGAAATGCAATGGACTATCTTCCTATGCCGAAAATTTAAATACGCCCAATAGTGATTTTAAGTTTCACTCTCATACAATTTTCTTTTTAAAAAGTGTATTCAAAATTATAAAGCAACTGCAAATTTTACCCTTTTTGACGAAGTCGAACTCAAAGCTGATGCCACTGTGAGGGTCTTGCGGGCGCCAGTAATAGGTCAAGATGAGCGGTTTGAATGACTCGAAAACATGATGCGGCTGTTGAGTACACAAGACGGTCATCGGATATTCGCGGCCGTTATCAAGTACCTGTAAGTACACAAAAGTATCTTAACAATGGATATTAACGTGTAGACCAGTAATAAGTCAAGATGAGCGGTTTGAATGACTCGAAAACATGATGCGGTTGGTGAGTACACAAGACGGTCATCGGATATTCGCGGCCGTTATCAAGTACCTGTAAGTACACAAAAGTATTTCTTAACAACAGATATTGGCTTGTGGCTGCCAGTAATTGGTCAAGATGAGCGGTTAAAATGCCTCGAAAACATGATGCGGTTGCTAAGTACACAGCACGGTAATCGGGTACTCGCGGTCGTTGTCAAGTACCTGTAAGTACACAAACGTATCTTAACAATGGATATTAGCGTGTAGAAGCCAGTAATAGGTCAAGATGAGCGGTTTGAATGACTCGAAAACATGATGCGGCTGTTGAGTACACAAGACGGTCATCGGGTACTCGCGGCCGTTGTCGAGTACCTGTAAGTATGCAAAAGTATTTTTTTATCATGGGTATTGCCTTGTTGCCGCCAGTAATAAGTCAAGATGAGCGGTTTGAACGATTCGAAAACATGATGCGGTTGCTGAGTACACAAGACGGTCATCGGGTACTCGCGGCCGTTGTCGAGTACCTGTAAGTATGCAAAAGTATTTTTTTATTATGGGTATTGCCTTGTTGCCGCCAGTAATAGGTCAGGATGAGCGGTTTGAATGACTCGAAAACATGATGCGGTTGCTGGGTACACAAGACGGTCATCGGGTATTCGCGGCCGTTGTCAAGTACCTGTAAGTACAGAAAATAACTCATGATCTGGGTATTCGAGCCATGAAAACGGCAAATGGGTATTCGCGGCCGTTGTCATGTACCTGTAAGTGCATCAAAATCAGGAGCCTAAACAATTAGGTTGGGTTCTTGTTCTATCTGTAAAATCTAGGGCGCTCCTCATCACAAGTTCAAAGAACAACCTCGGGGGCTGTTTACAAGCACCAATGGAAACCCTGCATCAGATACGCTTTTGAGTAAACTGTCTTAACAATTCTAGCATGCATGTACATTGAGAACAAAAAACGGCCCTTGTTGGATATAACTGGAAGGAAGGTGTTGGGGATTTCAATACCTAGACTCTAAATACGACATTTTTGATACCTGTTCAAGGTCATACCATTATATCAATCATACAACTATTGTCTGTATAGACAGTAGATTGATTAGATCAGTTTTTGCACGAAACCCGAACGATGACACAGCCAGAATCGGGTTCAGGTCGTCCTAACATAGGGCAATAGGTTTTTGTATTATTTCTATCCTCTTCTCCCCTTTTTCTAACTTCTATCCAGCATGAGCTCGACACGCGATACCGTGTGGTCACGACGAGGGATAGAAACTGATCTTTTATAGGGCAACGTAAGAACAAACGATGTAGACCTACTTAAGTATTTTAGTACGCGTCTTTGTATTCAAGGTCACTGGTCGTACTCGTACATGCCAGACGTCTCAGACCAACCAGGAAGTTAGTGACAAAACAAGAAGGGTCGTGAAGTAGAAATGACGATGGACATGGGGCGATTTTTAATGGGTGTCTTGAGGTCAGCCGAAAACGGGTATCTGTAAATAGGGAATGAGAAAGGGCCTAGGCTCGCGCTAGCCGTTCGCATTTTCACAATATGCGAATCTATTTCGGAAAATGCGAAAAATCGAGGTCTTTGACAACACTTGCGAAAGAAATTTATTGGTAGTATTCGCAACAAGCGAAAGTAAATTAGAAAATGCGAAAGCAAAATTGTCATGCTTTCGCAAATGTTGCGAAAGGAATCTTAGGCCTAGCGCGAGCCTAGAGGGGGTTCGATTCGTTCTGTCGGGGTCTCAGGAAATATGTTCGGGAATCGCCTTTTAGAGTCCTGCCATACGAGTGTCGAGCTCTGCTAACTATGGGAATAAGGGTGCGCATCAAATGAGTTTATCCGAATTTAAAGAAAGACAGGTGACCTAATTTATATAGAGTACCATATAGGTACCAGGATGTATTTCATTAATGGCTTTATTTTTCACCTTGTAATCTTTGTATTATTTTGTCTTACGCTTTTGATTTACGTAGACCAAAGGAATCAAAAATATAAAAAGGACACTGGCACGGCGTCTAGTGTCAACAATAGGGTAGGGTAAAAGACTGCTGCAAACAGTAACGAGGATATAATCATTAAAATATCAAAGAAACATAAGAATATTATGACATATTTTACATATTTTCATGACTTTTAAATGTATGTGTATTTTTATAGACTTTTTGATTCTCCTAATTTATCACATAACTTCTAACATGTTCTCATAACCTTTTTCTAACACTTTTACCATCATTTGGCCACATGAGTCAATGTTAACCTTTAGAGATGAACACAAATCTTGTAAATCGTAATCCTTGCTGGACAACCCTTGCTTCCTCCACCGAAGGTGGTGCTATCACCATCTTGGATTATGCTACCACGTGGCGAAAATTGTATACTTTTTCATGTATTAGATACTAAATGGCAATCGCATTGGTGTTTTGGTAGCCAAACCCAACAGGGTGCGTACAAAATTTTCATGGGCGATTTCCAGGACTTTCAGGGACTTTTTGGAATCGATTTCCAGGACTTTTCCAGGACTTTTTGGGTCGATTTCCATGACTTTTTATAGTAAATTCCTGAACTGTTGGGGGTCGAATTTTTAATTGTTTATGAAGACCCTTTATACTTTACTTTTAAAATATAGCGAAAGCCAAAATTCATACTGGCCCTTCGGACCATTCACCTCAAACATTAACTGGCCCAGCCGAACACGGACTTGCCCGACGTTAAAAATATAACCTTCACCTAAATTCAACGGCCTCGGGCGCGACCATCGTCCGAAATGACAACCGCACTGTCAAAATTGAGCTCGCAAACGAATAATTTTGATTATGAATTTAAGCCCCTAAAGGTGAGCGCAGAAGGCGCGAAAGAATTTTTTTAGGTGGGGCCTCATCGTTAGGAAATATATTGAATGATTTTGAGTTATTCAAAATCTACATTCGGTTGAGTTCGAGAGTCTTCCAAATCGACCCTCTGGCAGCAATAACACCGTTTGTGTATGAGACTGAGTGACCACTAAGGTCGAGTTTTTCCTCTCGCTTTTCACCGTAACCTGTATCCAATCGACCCTCGTGAGTGAATAAAACATCAACAATAATATTACCTCAAAACTGTAATGGTAACTAATACGTAAAGTAGTTATGATTATAATATGCGAGCGCCAGAGGCGCGAGGGAAAATCGAAGACTCGTGTAGTGAAATTATGAATTATGAATAACTTCAGAAAGATACTGGTCCGAACGAACGTTTACCGGCCATGGGTCAACGTTAACCGCGAACACTGGCTTGATCATCTATTTATTACATGTTGGAAATCGAAATATAAAGAAAATGATAGAAATGGCACTGGAGGGCAATACAATGCTGTATCGGCACTCTCCAATAACAAATCAATGAAAACCACACTAGAATGACATGCTAATTGCTTTTATTGACATGTAATAAACAAAATACAGCATTCAGAAGCCGTACATATGGAATTATTGGCACTCAGACGCGCATTTCAGATGCACTCAGCCTCCGGCTTCGAGCATCTGAAATGCCCATCTTCGTGCCAATACCTTCCATATGTACGGCTTCTTCATGATGTACATGTATTTTCAATATATTTCACATGCTTAATAAAATGGAGGGAATCAAAAACTGAAACTGATAAGCCATAGTTATAGGCATAATATTTAAAAGAAAGTCGCGAATCGTTCAGGGCAATATCGAGAATTGTCCAAAATGAAAGTCGCGAATTAACAAAAAAGTGGCTAATTGTCCTTGGTGCGAATTTGTCAAGTAGCAAATTTTCCAGACATCTTCATCGACACTGTCGATTTATAAAGTGTTAATGCAATTTTTAATGATATTTCCATAATCGATAAATGCAAAAGGTGATTTATGTGGAGAGTTTTTCAAAGATTATGCCTTCCATGAACTTAAAATGAGAGATTATAATCGGGAGTAAGATAAATGTGCGAGCGCCGAAGGCGCGAGCAAAAAATCGTGGTTTAACACATTTTTTCTCAAATAATATCATATTTTACAATAATTAATTAGATCTATCGATTTCCAGGACTTTCCAGGACTTTTTGACCGATTTCCAGGACTTTCCAGGACTTTTTTGGGGACCTGATCGATTTCCAGGACTTTTCCAGGATTTCCAGGACTTCCTGGCAAAAGCACAAACCTCATTAATCGTTATCCTTGGCGTAATACCCGCCGGACACCCCGTGCTTTCATTCTGGTCCGCCATCTTTAAATTCATCACGTGGCCGCGAACCCGTGCACGTGTGTCACATTAGGCTTGAAATATGATTGCTTAGCCTTAACAAAAGCACAAACCTTGAAAATCGTGATCCGCGGCGTAATACCCGCTGGGCATCCCGAGCTCCCTCGATCGGATGTACCGCCATCTTGAATATCTCCACGTGGCGACATCGCGGCAAACCCATGCACATGTGTCATGTGTAAGTTGAGCACGTGATCATTTAGCTCTATTAAAAGCACAAACCTTGAAAATCGTTATCCTTGGTGTAATACCCACTGGACACCCTGAGCTCCCTTCTTGGCCGCCATCTTTAATATCACCACGTGGCGACACGGATGCGAACCCGTGCACATACGTCACATGTAGCTTTAGAACCTGATTTTTTTGCCAAACAAAAACACAAACCTTGAAAATCGTTATTCGCGGCGTAATACCCGCCGGGCACCCCGTACTTCCTCCACTTGATGTACCGCCATTTTGAATATCTCTACGTGGCGACACGGCCGCGAACCCGTACACGTGCGTCACATGTAGCTTGAGCACGTGATTCACAGGCACCGCTGTAATGAAGTACTTCCGCACTTGGCAGACGGATGAACTGGCCACCGACAAATTGGAAACTACGTTGTTTTGGTTTCTCATTAACAAGAGCACAAACCTTGAAAATCGTTATCCTTGGCGTAATACCCGCCGGACACCCCGAACTTCCTTCTGGTCCGCTATCTTGAATATCACCACGTGGCGACACCGCGGCGAACCCGTACACGTGCGTCACGTGTAATTTGAGCACGTGGTGCGCAGGCGCCGCAGTAATGAAATACTTCCGCTCGTGGCAGACGGAGGAACTGACACTTGAGGAATTTGTGACGACCTGGCGAGGCTGGAGGAGCTGCTGACTGCATTCTGTTGAATGAAAATATATGAATGAGCGATAATATCTTAGGTTTAATAGATAATATTTATATTTTCATCATTTATATTAATATATATGGTTGTCACAACTTATCAAAATTTATTAAAGGTCCTTTATTTATCAAAATTCAATAATATTACATGCATGAAGGTTCATATTTACATATAACATTTTCTTTTTCTCTTTTTTTTTCATCAAAACTGTATTTTCACATCAGGGCGAACGCGGCGGACAAACCTAATCCCCTACCACCTTCCCCCTATCCCAATCCAATCGCCCCCCCCCCCCCCCCCCCCCCCCCCCCCCCCCCC
>LQRL01163032.1:12664-29425 GCA_001703475.1 Hydroides elegans
TACCCCCTTGTATTTTTTATTTTTATTATTTTATTTTAATCGAAGTTAATTAATTGATACAATAAGACGATATGACACCACATTGTGGCGCTCTAATCCCTTAAGCCTAAAAATAGGGTTGTGCGCGTTGTATAAACAGCAGGGCCGTTAAGGTATGACATTGATTCCTTATACTACGAGGTTCTATTTCGTTTAGGTACTTGCTTACTATTTTTATATTGATGTTTTTGTCTGAAAATTGTTAGATGAATGTGTGATTTGGGAATGTTAAAATAAATGTATCGAGTCGGCAACGTCGACAAATATGGATGTATATGTAGCAAAACGTTTAAATAAATGTGTTAGTTGAGAAAAGAAAAAGAAAAGTTTCTAGTTTAAAACGTTTTATTTATGTCTTTTCGCAGAATTCAAACACTACTTATTTTAACTGCGGCATACCAATTATTAAGAACATCCAAGCATGTGTAACTGTGAACATGGAACAAGCAAACATACTCAGGGGATCAGTTGGGATCAGTATTGCACTATTATAACCCTTTGTTTTTGCGACGCGCAAACCCTTTTGGGTTCAAGAGATTAGTGTAAACCAATATGATACCAAATAGCCTTACAAGTTTATGAAAATTGGAAAAAAAAACTAAAAGTAAAAAAAATCGGAGGGGGGTAGTTTCAGATCGATGGGGGTAGCCTCAAATCGATTTCAAATTACCGGGAGGGTAGCTTGAAATCGATTTCAGATTACCGGGGGGTAGCTTCAAATTGGGGGTAGCTTGAAATCTTTACACCGGTACATGTATTAATCAAAGTAGCTTAAAATAAACTTCTGCATAAATGAAATATCAACCATATAGAAATCGTTTGTTTTATGTCTGTTCCAATGTTTAAAATGTTTTCAAAAGGAACCTACGTCAATCGTACGCTGGACCGGGTAACAACAGATATTTATTTTTTTCCAAATAAATTTATAATGCCGTAACAAAAAAGCAATTCAGACAGCAAAGTCAGACAGCATTAACTAGTAAGAAGATTATCTTGTTTAGTTTGCAACAGTTTTTTTTAACTTTTTTATGAAGCATACATGAAAGCTCTTTAGGGGTGTAAAACTGTCTGGAAGAGTACAATAAATAGCAAAACATATAATGCCGTTTTGGGGCCGCGCAACTACCTGAAATTATTATTTTACTTATTGCCTCGAAAAACAAAACAGAAGGTGGGTATAAAATGATTAAAATTAAATGGTGTTAACACGAATAAAAGGAAATTGAAGTTGTACGTCTAGTCTATAGATGTCATAAAAAAAATACGAAATTTGAACTTCCGGTACATTTAACGTCAAACTATTTTGCTATCTAAAATAATTTAACCTAAAAATTCAATTGTTTCAGCTCATAATATATCGGATTAACTTGAAACAATTTTTACTTTGGTTTTTGAACTGCGGTTAGTTCAGAATTTTGGTCTTTTAGGATTGTCTTTTGTAGGTGCACATTGCTATAAATAGACAATGAATTCAACAACACGAGGGTACTGACATAATTTATGAGACACAACCGAAGATAACACAATGTTTACATTTACAATTGCGTGAATTTAAAACGTCGAACTCGAAATGCGCTGGAAACGCTTTGCACTCACATTAATTAACGTTTTTCGCGTTTATATATTGTTGAACACAAAGTCATTCTTATGCAACAAACGTATATATGACGTTTGATAACATTCAAAATAGATAGCAACACACAGATGTGGGATATGTTCCCATTATGAACACATTGCTTTTGAAAACAGCAAGCTTTTGCAGGGGGTAAAACGATCAGTGTGTAACCTCTCGACAACAAAAAAACTGGGTCAGAGTACTGAAAATATTTACAAACTCGCTCATACACCGCTGCTAGAAGTTTCCTTTCTCTATGCTATAAGCGTTTTTTGAGAAACGGTTTTTGGTCTAAATAATGATGCCTTTCCATGTAAACATCTGTCGTCTTAACGCTACGTGTTCAATCGAAATATGAATGTTTTAATAAAGACAAGGACAGAGGAATATTTAATTACATAAAAATATAAAATGAACATTGCGCAATTTTGGAAAAGACAAGAATTTGATAACTGCGTAATTTACAGGCTTTGAGACATGCGAATGACTCTAATAAACTAAGCAATGTGACCGGTATCTGTATCTGTGTTGGAATTTCAGTCTACTCATTTTAGTTTGTCATTTTTCGTTTTGTAATGTCTATGGATCGTGCCAAGTCTGTTCAAATCATCAGCGTTAGGATTCGAAAACAGATCCTATCATTTACTGCTGGTTGTCCCTGTATTATTCAAGTCTGACCCAGGAACTTGATAGTTATGACTTATACCGGTAAACAGGATGTCCAAAAATAGCAGAGTATCAATGTTTTGTTATGTCGGCTTTCCAAGAAAGGACGGTTTGAGCAGTCATCAAACCCTTGCATCGGGAGTGTGAGTGTGACCCGCAACAAACACCAGTCTCCCATCCCCAGCCCCTCCTCCCGCTTAGTATGTACCGGTAAGAAGAATAGCAGAACATGACAGTGTTTAATATGGAACTCCCCTGTATATAAAGTTTGAGGTTCACGTCTTTCTGATGGCAAGACATCTTTAAGGTGGGCCGAGGTGCACCCCTAAACGCGTTAGATATTGGTTTATGCAGTCTTCCGGTTTTATCCCAGAAACATCAATTCAAGTCATTCACACTTTTAAATGTCTGCAATACATGTTCGAAAAACAAGCTTTTTGTTTAAGTTTTGTCCTTTATTTCGTTTTATTCATCTTTTATGTTTTGTCTGTTTGCAACATTGCCGACGTCTCCTTCTCATTTAAAATTCTAGTTCAAGGAGGAAAATAATCCCATTCGGAAGTGTTGTAATAAATTTCAAAACAAGTGGGCCAGAGAATCGAGACAAACAAACACATTTTTATCAAACACTGAAAAGAAATACCCGAGCAGGGCTCGAAAGGAGGGATTGAAACTCCCGCGGCCGCCCCGGAGGACAGTGGCCTCCAGATTTTTCAAATTAATTCTTTTTCGAAGCAGGCCGGGGCATTTGAAACCCCCCTTTATGTTCAGTTTTCCGGGTTTACGTTTTAGTTCGGATCCCTAGGTTTTTAGAGCGCCATAGAGTGGCATACACATGCGCTGAGACACTCATTTGTCGTGACGGATCATCTATTTAATATCTTCCAAATATATAAATCATAGATTAGCGTAGTAGTTTGCTAGCAAAAATGGCTGCCAGCTTTTGAGAACCAATTTGCTGTTAGTCTTCTCTAATAATCGCACAGAAAATATAGCCAACTTAGATGGTAAAAATGCTCAGAATGCATGTTTTCCATGATCTATATACAAAACAGATCATAAGTCAATCATTGTCTGTTCGATCAATCAACAGTAAAAAAAACGGTGTCCGAAATCCTGTCCATAAAAAATGAACCGCGCACACTTGTTTTGGACCAAAAAATCAAATGAGAAATCATTACATTGGCTCCCGTCCTCTGTATCTCACTACGCGGCAATAAAAAATACACTCATTATAGGCATGCAAAAATGTGAAAACCATGCGTTTGAGCACGAATATCGCATTAACATTGGCGAAGTTCGGCAGAAAAAAAATCAGTTAAGCTGAGAAAAACCGGGTGCATCAAGTTTTTTACTCAAAACACATGATTTTCATTTTGAGTTTGGCTTTGTGTGAGCTGCCCTGGCTGTGTCACCAGTGCATTTATCATGGGATATAAGAACACACGTGAATCAATAAAATTCTTATGTCGTGATATTTGGTGCTGCTAAGATCCGCTTTTAAATGATCTCCGGCATCGCGTACAACTTTTGGTACCCATTGTACGATAGTCAACAGAGACAAAAACTAAATAAACTGTGCAATTTTACAAAACACACCATTCCCCCATTCTCCCATTACCGACCAACACAACTTCTCATCAACGCTCAATACTCACCTGACGTATTGGCACTCATGAAAACACGTCATCCCCCTCCGTCAACCCAAAATCCTCCTATCCTCCCCTACCCGATACCCCCCCCCCTCCTCCCACAACAAAGAAACAGAATTCAGCTCACCTGACGTGTTAGGACGTGTATCCTGCATGGGATCCGTGGCTTCCGTTGCGGTTCCGGTCATCGTCATAATCAGCGCCGACAACACGAGCGAGCAGCGATATCGGGGCGACGGCGACGATCGTGACCGCTCGCCAGTAGACGCTGATCGCCGCCGCCAGTCGCCGCCGCTGAAGAACGCGCCAATCAGCACGTCGCCGCCGAAAATCGCGACGTGGCGTAGCGAGGGGACCACGACGTCAATAATGACGTCATAAAGCGACGTCGTGGCAGCGAAAGGAGAGAGAAATTCTAAATCGCTGCTGTCATCGGAAACGATAAGCGTTTCGTTGAGCGATTGCGTTCGCTCGAAGACCGGAAGTGAGCGATAATCGGAACTCGGGCGCCATGACGCCGCTGCGATCGCTGTATCCGCGTTTCGTTGCTTACGAATTTGCTTCAAGCTCGTTTTCGTATCCCGGATGTTTCGCTTCGAACGACGCTTCAAATCGCGCTGATCCTTGAAGCCACCTCTACGACATAAACAGCTGAACACGAGAGCGAGCGTGAGTGTTACAAGGTGAATCCAACAACTGGCGGTGGGAAAATGAAGTGATTTGATTCTTGGCGTTGGTTGGTGTGCAAAATCCTGCTGCTTTACACAATGCATGACAGTGCCATGTTTCTAGGACGTCACTCGACATATGCGCGTCACCATTCCCTGATTCAAATCATGACGTCACCCAAGAGAAATAGCTATTGTTGCGTCACCTCCGTGCTTCAATTGTATGACGTCACAATGAAAATGTGTATTTGCTGCGTTGCTAGTCTTGTACTCAATAGTTTCGATTTTGCGAATATATTGAGTTCAAATATCCAGTAAATCCGTAAATATCCAGTATATCTTTATTCTTTAACTGATTTCTTTATGTGCATTGTCAGAATGCATAAGAATACAGAGCAACACGTGCACTCAAAATGCAATATATTTTTTTTACTCTAAATAACAGTCACATTTTGATTGTGTCTGATAGAAATCTCTCAAGTGGGTTATCAATTAGATGTAGACTTCGCTTTACATTTTTTATTCCCTTTTGAGCCGCTGATAACATAATATCCAGACAATGAGTGCAATAAACGTTTGACTCTTTAGACGCACTTTAGATAACAAGCATTATCTTCTTTAATATATATCTTCTTTTAATATATATAACCACAATGATACGTATAAGAACTGATTCACTAACTGATTCACTAAAGACACACGGTATCAACATTTATCACACTATCCGGATTATGGTGCTTCGAAATAAACACGCGTTCAGAATCATATATCCAATAATTCCATCAGTCGTTGCCTCATATCGTAAACAAACTCTAAATCTATAAAATATCGTCAACAAAATATATATCACTAAATCAGCTGACTTGTCATAGCCAGGTTTGGAAACAAACAATTTGTGATGGCTCTATGTTGATCACATGGGGGTCATCATCATGTTTCTCGGCTACTCCCTTCCCGCGGAATACTCGCGAAAATAACCAATATGGCGGCTCATTTATGTCACGTGACACATCGCAAAACTGTCGTCTGCGCGCGACAAACTATTTATCGTCTGCTTAATATGTTGTTCAATACATCCGCGCGCGACTGAATAGAGTCAGAGAGGATGTCGAGCTCTACGTTTATTTATTTATTTTTTTTCTCCTTTTTTATTATTTGTTATCATCGTTTTGGCGGCGGCGCATTTACACTGCTGCAGCGAGGCTTGAGCTGCTATAACCAGACATCTTGATATCTCTGTAAAAACACACAACAACGAAAACAGCTACAAATCAATAGAGGAGGCATAGAGTCATGGCAATGTAAAATGGGGGACATGGAAATCGCATACGGAACGCGTATCAGCTACATAAATGCTCGATACGTGACATAACAAGTCCTGTACTCAACGACAGGTTACACCAAATGATACGCATTCGTTTTAAGTAAATTTAGTTTAAATGAAAGCGTATCAAATGCTGTAACCTGTAGTTGAGAACAGGACGCATATTTTATCTGCTATCTTTAACATTAATTTTAAAATCAATGTAAAAGGGTGGGGAAAGGGATACCTAAGTATAAGGTTAAGGTCAAGGCGGAGAATATATCTCCAGAATTTGTAATGTCGTGCATTGAAAGATAAGATTTATTTTGAGTCGATGGCCTCTATATTTGCACACAATTGTAAGACAGATTCGGGGTTTTTGTCGGTAAGAAGACACAACTCGTTCTCTGCGCAAACGCAAAATATAACGTTTATGTGTCTTTTTATCGAATAAGAAAGAGCACAAGATGGATATAAAGGGAGAGAGGGAGAGAGAGAAAGAGAGAGAAAGAAAGATAAAATTAGAGAGTGCAGAAAGACAGATAGACAGAGACAGACAAACAGACAAAGAAAACCCGGGGGGAAGTGCATTGTCCATTTCTAAAACCTGGCAAGTCTAACTTCAACTTAGAATCTAATGATAACCATTTTTTATATATAGTAATTGGCGCTTGACTCAAGATTCCACTAGGTTCACTATATGTTATACCAATTTCGCAGACGCAGATGCAAAGAGCCACTGACAGAGCCATAGCAGCAAAATCTTGGCATTGCAGGCCCAATGTATACTTGTTGGGTATATTAGAGTGTTTAAATTTATAATCAAACCGACGAAAGACCCAAGTTAAATTACATATATGAGATCAAACATTAAATCAAGCTGGGTAACTGTCCTTCGGTACCATTATGATTCAGGTGACTATTTCTAACCTTTGCTACTCTATATCTTGCCGTAAATAAACCAGAGGCTTTATACCGTATAATTGTGCTTTTTGTGCCTTTTTATTCATTGACATGTTCTAGCCATTTATTTTCCTGTCATATTTAGCCTAAGAAATATGACGCAAATACTTAGCTGAATATGCTTAGACAAAACACTTTAAAAAAAAACAGTTACTTTATTCGGGTTGTGTGCCGTTAATTTTTTGCCAGTGCATATTATTATGCAAAGTGCTTTCAAAAGTCTTGCTTGCGAATAAATCTCAGTCGCCCCAAAGAATAGCGTGTTTTGATAATGTTACACAGATTATCATATCGACGCAGTTAAATTACTTTTATTAAGTGTGTCTTTTATCGAACAATAATATGAAGGATCCCATGTTAAAATTATGCGCGATCATTGAATCAAACGTAATGAATAAAATATATCCAGACAAGTTTTACATTAATTTTAACATTCGACGTAGTTAGATGGTACACTTAATTGTATAGATGACATTTTTAAGAGCAACGAGCGCCAAAGGCGTCGAAAAATGATTTTTAAAGAGTGTGTTGATTTCGAAATGAGTACCGTTTTGATGCATAAAACGCACTATAACATGAACACTGCATTTATATATAAATGAGAGTGCCGATAGGCAGAGGAAAAGTTTGTTTGTTTTTTAATTTGATGCTTAATACGCGATTTTAAAATAAACAAGGGGTTTCATTGTCATCCCATTTATGTTAATACTTTTTAGCGTGTTTAATAATAATAATAATAATAATATAATTGAATGTCTTTTTTTTAAGAGATTGCTCAAAATCACGTAGTCCTTTTCGATGCATGAAAAAAAATAGGAAAAATTAAATCATTCTATATTTTGGTTTATATCAATATTAAGAAAAGCTTGGTCACAAAAATCGTCTGTATTTATTCGATCCCGTGTCCCATTAATTTGTAAAATATAAATTATTTTTGTTTCAAATCACAAACTTTGAGTAATTTCACCTTGCATCATACAACGAGAGTTTATGTATTTGAAAATAAAAACTATGCAACAAGCGAGACACCTTAGGGTCTGGCCCCATTGGAAACATTTTGACAAGCTTATAATTCATACCAAATTGAAATGTGTTTGCCCATGCATAGCTTATTGGAAAATCAAAACGCTACGAAGCCGTTGCGTTTTGAAAAGTAAGAAACGTTTTGAGTGCTCCATAAACAATGCATTAGAAACCGTAGTTGTTATGAATAATTGTCAACAAACGCTTCTAATGTTGTAAGGACCTTAAACCCATGACAAGAGAATAGGCATTCATATTTCGGTGGTGACTAAGTGCATATCAAGCAATATGGTGCTACATGTATTTGTTTTTGCAAGCCCGTTTTCAATGCAAATAAATAGCAACACAAAATGCATGACACACATAAAGAAAAGACTGATTCTTCCTCCCCATCAACGAAATTAATATGAGAGGGCTAGAGATAGTACCTTGTTACTTTAGTTTATAATACATCCCTTTCTGGATCATTATGATCATAGCAAATTTTAGATTTTAAATTTGCTATTTTATTAAACATCCAGTGTTCAATCTAGAGTGCGTTTTTGTGCGATTTTCAAAATCACGCACTCTGAAAAAATGAGTGCTTTTTTTTACGCACTCATTTTTTTCAAAATCACGCACTCTATTTGAGGCAGTGCGTTTTAACATAATTGAAATTTGAATATATGATAGCGATATATGGCAATATTGAATATCTAGAAGTTTGATCGATATCTCTTTAAATTTGACCACGTGTTATTATTTCATTTATCATAGGTTTAAGCTGAGCTGGACTGTACACAGTAACTGAAATTCCGAAAATTTCTCTCTAAATGAATTTATCAGGCACTGATTTTCAAAATCACGCACTCCCAAATATTGAGTGCGTTTTTCCACGCACTAAATCACAATCCTAGATTGAACACTGAACATCAATTTTGTTTACATCATATAACCAAGAGTTTTTGCAGTAAGATGTTGAGTTGATTGGAACTGGCTCAAGCATGCATGTCGAATATGCCGGGATCCATACTTGTTAGGTATTTAATGGATATTTAATTTACATTGTTTACATGAAGAGCTTTACTATCTGGAGAATTTCGTAATGATTTCACTTAACATGTTTGCTCGTGCTTTGGGCACCTGTATTGTACATGTAGAAAACAGTCTCTAGGCCCTTGATAGTTTTCATTCCCCTGTTTTTGCTGCATATTGCATCTTGTTTTCTCGATAATAGATGAAGAGCGT
The DNA here is from genome assembly GCA_001703475.1 of Hydroides elegans. Lineage (NCBI taxonomy): Eukaryota > Metazoa > Annelida > Polychaeta > Sabellida > Serpulidae > Hydroides > Hydroides elegans. Next base: position 21,821 of record LQRL01163032.1, read on the forward strand.
TATATCGCATACATCAGGCATAAATCGTGAATTTTATTATAACATATGTTACGGTGGGAGGGAGGAGGGTTAATCGATTCCATAAAACATGAAACAGACGAATGCCGACTAATCAACACAAACTATGGCAAGGAATGTGAAAACTATCTGAGGAATAAGAGTATATGAAAGCAAACATGCCAATAAACAGGTTAGTTTTTATTCCAGGGTATATAGTCATAAACTACTAAGCGAAATATGGTTTTTCGATATATAGAATGACAGGTTTCTGACAAACAAGACAAATACGATTTATTTTAATTAGGATGCAATTTCATCACACATAGCTATGTACCGGATAGACAAGATGCACATGTTGTGTAGAATTTTCAATAAGATGTGAAAAAAAATTGAACGACTTTAAAGCACGATTGATAACAATAATTTAGTTATCAAATACACCAAATCTTATAAACTAGGTTTGATGCCAATTTCGCCAGACATTATATTCAAACAATGTTATTGGGGGCTATAGAAGGGGCTAATGTATCGCCAGGGGCAGGACACTCAGACATTTATCTTTGTTTAAAATGGGCTCTAAGGGGGAATGGACACCGACCGATCTAACGAAATGACAACAGAATATCCACAGATCAAACACGTCAAACTCAAAACTGCTATGGCATAGATTTGCAATGACAATACAGCTTTCTCTTTTATTTTAGATAAATTGCAGTTTGGATGAATTTCAGTGGAGGCTCATATAAAGGCTGGTACATATAAAAGATTAAACCACCCCAAATTTGAAGAGGAATGGAAAATGAAGAACTACCGAAGGCCAATTTATGATTTATGTTGACATACACGACGAAAGCTTTCCATAAAGTCTTTCACCAAGTTTCTATGATCCGCCTTTCAAAGTTCTAGTCGGAATAAGAAAACCAAACGTTAAATGCAAATGTTTTATTTCTTAATCCTATTTCTAATAAAGAACCGTCGCACTTCACCGTCGTTTATGCTGCAAAGTGTTGTTATAGATGACGTTCATTCCCGTTCGAATGTCAACTTCATGGATATCCCCTCCAGATGTGTACCTAGCGCCTCTAGATTTATCGTACATATAAAGGCATTTGCACATTATGCTAAAAGTATATCAAACTGACCGCATGATATTAAAACACAAGCCAATAGAACAACTTTCAAGTAAAAATTTCTTCGCCCATTTACCAATTTACCATATAATACTGGTCTTGATATATGTGGTCATTCAGTTTATGTGTACAGCGTTTAGTTACAGGACCTACATGAACTTCCCAGGAAATGGAGACCGTTTAGAACATGATGCGGTAATATATACTATTGGACATTGGACGGTCGAGCAAATTCGATGGTCGCGCAAGAACCCTCGCCTTAAAGGACACTCGTGCACAATTTTATGATCAATATATAATTTACTGTAGTACGAGGACCACCGAGGCAAAACCAAATTCTTATTAAATTTCTCAAGGCATTTTATTTATGGTGCATTGAATTCAATAAGGACGGCATTCGCACGGGCGCGAGCCAAATCCGAAACCACATGATGATTATGATGATTCGCGCAGCTCGAACAGCCGCTGTTGCTAAATTCAAATTATATTCCTTCATTTATTTGTAGCGAAATCCGATTGATGATTTTCATGTGACCTTACATTTTCAGACTGACGTTTAAATAAACCATGAGCTCCAGTTTGACTTTGATCCTGATTTTGTCTTGACCAAGTTGGTGAGGGGTCAGAACAGTTAAACAGACAATTGGGGTTTGATATCAGGATAGACCAAAGGAAACGGGTGAAAGTGGAGAGTAACACTCTTTAAAAGTACATTGTGTCATTCACATATAGTGGTATACTTCTTAAAGGAACATATCCATGCTGAAATGATAACCGGAAGTCCTGTCAACATGCAAAGTGATACATTTACCATGGCTATTTGACACTTTTTAGAATACAACAGCATCGCAGAATCATACAACTTGCATCCAATTTACCTAATACATTATATTCCACTTTACTTGAATATACTGCATTCGTACTTATCCTTAATTTTTCATTTTTATGTTTGCAAAATGTGTTCAGCCTACCCAAGTAAACCACTACGCATCGTCTTTGCGCATAATATTCATATCAAGGGCCTAGACTTGGTCACGTGGTTAGTTGATAACTAGGTCAACTTTTGTCTGGCCCCTGGATTTGTATATTTGCTAATCTCGGTTCAAGTAGAGTTGACAATACGAGTACCCGAGTAATCGATATCATACACTAATCATAGATGGGTATGTCTGCTTCAGAATAGATAATTTGAACTGATAGATGTTTTCATCATGGAAACAGTGGATAGCACTACTGAGTGTAAACCTACATAACCAAAAATTGCTTTAAAAGCTTTTAAAATCACAAATGTTGCAAAATGAGCTGAGTTATTCCTAATTAATATGAGGGCCCCATTGAGGGGCATATTTTCAAAAAGTTTCAAACCAAACATAAAACAACTTTCCTAGTGCAAACATCAAAACACTTTTTTTAGGATAAGGAATATAAATAAATACGGTGTTAACTTTTATCAAACCAACTGAACTGTTCCTGTTCTTTTTCAAGTCAGCTTTGAGCAAAAAAAGAACATTTTTACACAAAAAAATGGAGAGTAAGCAAGTCCCAAATTGACGTTTTGAGAAAGGTCGAGATAAGAAATATTGAAATAAAACTGTGCTTAGCATGGTTATATAAAAATCAAAATCCATTCAAAAGTATTTGGTGAGCGCTTTCATTCATGCGAATTAAATAGTAAAAAGAAATGGTTAAAAACAGCATTAAAGTTATTGTAAATAATGAAAAAATGACCATGCCAGTCTTTAAATCACGTTTTAACATTAGAGTACATCAAAATGTTTATTCCATTGTATTTATCTGTACAGTGAGCGTAAATTCAACACAATGATGAATGCAAAAAAATGCAAAAAGTTAAATTATGCTAAGCGAATAAAACATTTTTTTACATCCCAACGTTAACACAAAAACAAGCGCTATATAGACTTTAATTAACTTGTGTTAAGTCAACTTGTTTTGAGTTAATTAAAAAAATATATTAAAACAAATATGAAGATGGAATTTTGATTTTCTACTACCACGTCTTTTTTTAAAGCCGGATGAAATTTGCCGTGAAAAGTTCGTGGTGTGCTCTTCCATCTGCCTCAATTAATTTTAAATGAACTATGATTTCCGAACACTGACAAGCGGACCGAAAAAAGAAAGACTAAGTTTATGACAATGTTCGTCTTATTGTGTTAAGCACGGAAACAAATCATAGTGGTGTGATATTGCTCAATCTCAGGCCGCATCTTAGCGTGTTTCTCAACGAACTGTTTTGTAAATAATCAAAAGGACAAAATCAACTTATTTCGGAAAAAGTATAAAGTTTATTTGATAAGCATTTTAATATATTTAGTATACATATATATGAATTATTGTATGTCGGTATTTTTCATTGTGTTATTCATGGCTTCTTGTATAGACTTTAACAGATGACATTAGAGAATGTATATACATGTATGTGTTTGTATATGTGTGTTTTTTTCCTGTTCTATTGAAAAAAGGTTGTAAATAGTGCCGAAAAAACAGCAACAAATATTTTTGGGCTTAAATTTTATAACAGAGGATTGTATCAAGGCTTTAAAAGGAATATGCATGTGTATATATCATTTGACTAGATTTTCGGTAAGATACATATATCTGACCCGATTCGTTAAAAATGCAAGTGAAGGCCATCAATATAAATTTCAGGATATTTTTAATATTTTGGAGGCCAAAAACAAGGGTATCTAGTTTCCCTGAAAAATTCGAGGCCAACTGTAGATACCCTGAAATAAAAGATACCCTACAACATATATCCTTTGACTAGTTTTTTGCTCCAGGATTTTTTTTTGCTTGATTAAGAGATCAAATGGGATTTTTCACAGCAATTTTTCCCAAGATAGCTAATTTAAAAAAAAAATCATACGCTATATGTATAATGCGATTTCTATTGCAAGCTTATATGTCAAGCATCAAACATATAAGCAATAATTCAAGTTGTTTCGATATCAAAAAAGTTTAGTGTTAAGGTTATCCAGCTAGTATGTTTTAACTATTTTTTTATGATTTGGTACATTGCGTGGATCATTATTAGATATGAATGGATTAAGGGACACCTGTCTCTTTGATTCGTTCTGCTACAAAAAAAACTTTACCTAATAATACCTCATAGGCACATTTTAAACTATCAAAATGCAAATGGTAGATGTATGTGCTTTGATTTGACATTTAATGAGAATTTAATTTCTTTATTGATATTTTGAATAATAGATAATCCTATCATTATAGTTGTAACATTACAAAAGATGTACACAAGCTACATGTTATAAACAATGAAAGTGTTTGAGAAGCAAGTGATAATAATGAGTTTTGTATGTCTAGGCGATCTTACTAGTATGTTCTAGTTCGTTGTCATGATGTCGTACGTGATTTGGATCATGCTAGAATATGAATTAATTGAGAAACATCGGTTCTGATAATTCCACTAGTTCTCATGAAGATCATCACAAGACAATCAAAGTTAACAAAATGGTTAAAGTAACCATTTCATTTCTTTGAATTTTATTGAAATATGGTTGAAACTTTGATAATACTTTTTTATTGCTCATCGTGTTTTGTAATTTTTGTCGTGTTCTACGCTGCTCAGTTATGAGGAATAGCTTAGCTTGCTTGTATATAACAAGTACTTGGTTGTCATCTATCGAACAAGCTCGAGTCAATGTTATATTATTAAATATTGTCATTGTTTCGGTACATATAAACTCAGTTGTTATATCTGGATAGAAGAAAATATTATTTCAAACAATAAAATCCGAAATAAATCAAAGCCGTTAATTAAAATGTGTATTTAGTATTCGGCCCCATCAATTTAACGCCCGAAAGCAACTGCAATAGATCTCAAACTTAGCACCCCGTGGGCAAAGTATTTAAAGGATATACATTGTATATAAACAAAAACTTTACACAAGTGGAGAAAAATAAATATTTGCGCTGTGTTTACATTTGATAAAGAAATAGTAAATTTCATTGCTTTAATTTATCGCATAAGAATTAAGCAGCCTTGATATACAATGCCAACATTGAAAACAGCAAAAAAATGTTTGCTTAAGATATTTCAACATAATTGTCGACCCAACTCCCTTTTCTCTTTGTTTTAAAAATTAAAATTTTGAAATATATATTCTATGAAATCACATATCCTGATTTATGAATTAAGATACCCATTTATAATATAAAGATTTAGGTTTCACATAATACAAGCATTTGCAATAAATGAAGTGTCGTGCATTTTATACGAAAAGATGTAAAACATTGTTAAAAATATTTTTGTGAATTTAGTTATAAATAACGTTGTTTGAATATTTCAATATTTTTTTAAAACTTAAAACTAGATTTTTCTTGATTAACACATTTCAGAGTATTAGAGTATCAACATGGTGCATATTAACATATATTGTTGGAACATTCATATTGTTTTGGTGTAAAGTATTATTCCTGTTTTATTCAATAGCCATTATATATTTTGCATGTAAGGTCAAAGGTTCTATACACCTCAGTATTAATTTAGGTATTTATAATATAATGTTTAATGTATTTTTTACTATCTTATAATTACTAGGGTCTATATAATTTTTAAATTACATCTATGTTGTTATAATTGTTAACATATGTACTATCGTATTGTTATTGTAAAGCGCTTTGGGCAACCAGTTGTAAAAGCGCTATATAAGCACCATATCATTATTATATATGTTATTGATCAAAGGTATCATCCATATGAATGGATGATCCACCTTATTCAATTAAGTTGGTGAGAAGTATAATTTTATTGAAAAGAAATTAACATGTTTTTGTTCAAACAACGCAAGACTTTGACAAATTTAGCCAGTGATATAACACCCCTTATGTGCTACGGCCAATTTTGCACAACGTGCCATAAACCCGAGGCAAAACTCTCGCATTTAGAATTGACGTTGCATTGAGTAAGATGAGAAAAATTGTGAGTGAGTGTGTTATTAATTAAATATTTAGCTTACAGTGTCATATAGCAGCTTATTTTTTCTGAATTCTTTGTGTTTGGTTTGTCTCAACGTTGCAAATTTAACGAAGTCGTAAAAAAAAACAGAAATTGAGCATTACATATCAAATTAGTGAGCCGAAACAATGTTTTTTTCCAAAGAATGTAAAAGTGATATTTACATAACTAAGTTTTGAAATATGTCCTCATGAAATAATACTGGTCTTCCTGTCTTGTTATAGTATTTATCATATATATATAAATGTATATATAAACTATCGTGTATTTTCAAAAAAAAATATTTAATTGCATTCAAATTACATAGATCGAATTTTACCGAAAAATATGTAAACAATCAAGGCGATATCAACATAATCTCAGCATCAAAGAAATAATTCAAAAATAATTCAATAATGGTATGCGAGAATATCCTGGATCACCTTTCAATGCTTAATTACTTAATATCTTACCATGACCAACATGGAACTTGTTCTTTCGCAAGGATATTGTTTACGAATAATCAATATAAATCGGTCCATGAGAATATTCCATCAATAAAAACTTTAAATATTTGTTTTTGTATTTTTGCAAAATAGACAAATGAAATAAACAACAATGCTACATCTTCTATGTGCTACATCTTTCTTTAATATTTATAGTGATCCATTGTATAAGTATGGAACATTGAGGTTAGGACCAGACACGAAGCTTTATGTCGAACAATTAATTTATAATTATCTAAAATAATGTGTATTTGTTATATTGAGGTAATTGTTCGTTAACATTTGTTATAGCAATGGAAAATAAATAAAATATACTTTTATCTCCTACATAAAGCAGGATAGTAATGCAAATAAACATAGCTTGTCTTCGAGATAACATGTGCCTACGAATAAAACAGCATAGCACACATCTTTGCACTGCGTTTGTTTTCCTCGGGAAATATTTTCTATAATTCAAATTGCTTCATTGTATGTCATTAGATTTATAGTATAATAAGTACTATAACGAATGTTTTAACATGGTTTGACTTCTCTGTTACAATTTAATAACCAACCGAATATTTCACGAAACGAGAACAAGAATTTACGGTTGCGGGATAATTGAAATTATACATGCTCCCTTGTAAACAAGTGCGCCATTTTACCTAGTGTTCTTTACGATGACTTTTGTGACAGCTGTGACTGATGTCATGACATTTCTTGTTCTTTATCTGACAAATTTAGTAAACACGCGTGTTTCCGGTGGCATTTGTTATGACAAATATGACTGAGGAAAATTGGTAAGTAACGGAAAGAGCAAATTAACCTTCACCTTCGCCTTTGCCATTTTGCATTCGACTTTTGATAATTCAAAATAGCGTTTTAATATCATCTTTGAGCAATACAATTAATTAGAATTAGGGTAGTTCCGATAAAGAAGTTATTGCTATGAAGATTCTGGGCATTTATCTGAATTTATTTGAAAACATTTTATTCTTAGTTTTATCGTGACCTACAT
>LQRL01163076.1:0-10881 GCA_001703475.1 Hydroides elegans
TAAATGTCTCGAATATAGCGAAATTTCTCGAAAGCCAAACCGTAACGCCGCGTCAACTTTTTTGAGTCGGAACTTATATAGATGGTTCATCGTTGTATAGGATGATGGTATACACACCCGACATCCGGTTCGGCGCTCGATAAATGTCTCGAATACCGCGAAATTTCTCGAAAGCCAACCCGTAATGGCGCTTCAAATTTTTTGAGTCGGAACTTATATAGATGGTTCATCGTTGTATAGTATGATGGTATACACACCCGACATCCGGTTCGGCGCTCGATAAATGTCTCGAATATAGCGAAATTTCTCGAAAGATAAACTGTATCGCCGCGTCAACGTTTTTGAGTCGGAACTTATATAGATAGTTCATCGTTTTAAAGTATGATGGTATACACACCCGACATCCGGTTCGGCCCTCGATATATGTCTCGAATACCGCGAAATGTCTAGTAAGCCTACCCGTAATGGCGCTTCAACTTTATAAGTAGCGGGCCATTCGTGCTCCAACGGACACATTTCTAGTTCAGTGAGGCGATTAAAAAGGCCTTTCCTAGCAAGAGTTGGCTTTGTTTTTTGATAAATAATTCTTATATAATATAGTAAATTGCATTCTAAACTGCCTATGCTACATGTCTGACATGTATTTTATGTTATTAGACGTATTTGACGGATTTTTCGACCTTTAATACATCGAAAAAGGGATCACGGGAAGGGTGGTGGTGTTTTCCCTAAAACATCGAGTGATCGCAATACCTGCATATTTTCGTAAACGAAAATATTACAGATAATAAACATAACACTCAAATGTTTCACAGAGGAATAATTCCGTGCTTGGGTATGACAAACAGGATCTATAGAAGCTACGAATGTTATTGAAAATTAGCAGGGCGTTGAGTTATGAATTATTTACAATAAATCTATTGCATATGTGAACTTGATAAGCTGCCTATATAACCATACTTATCGGAGTATACCATTGGCAAAATCTAGTTTCGTTTTATGACTGAAGTGGTTTACTTATTATCTAACGTACGAATATAAATATCGACTGAAATAAATGTGTAAATCATTTAACAGCAATGATTGGAAAGTTAATCTGAAGAAAAAGAAAACGAAATCCAGAATTCATGGTAAGTTTCACGTGTACGACGTCAAATAACTAAGTTTTTCTTAGTTTACTAAAATACATTTAGTAGGAATAATGTATTTCAACCTTAGCTACCATTTTCTTAACATGTAACTACAATTTTTTTTTAAGTGAGACAAAAATTTAAAATAGCAGGTACAAGGAATATTGTATAAGCAAAAGCTAGTCCTATCAAAATAGTTTAGTGTAAACGCACAACAAATAATATGTAAATGTTGTTTATAGAACTATAAATTAGTTTTAATAAACCTATAAGAACCGGAGAGCAATGCGGGCTACTAACTGTCACTTTAAAATTGTCTGTAAAGAGGTCGCTCGCGAACGCAGATCGATCATCCTTTTACTTTTTTATCCTTTTAAGGCGGCGAGATATCCAACGAAGTGGGGTATAAGGGGCGGCTCTGATGAATATATTCCGGTCAAAGGAAAAATTACCAAAATGCCGATAAAACACGATAATCACGCGATGGTGGCGTCCATCGACTTCGGAACAACCTATAGCGGCTACGCATTCTCTTTCACAACCGACCCGACCGACGTTAAAATGAACAAGAATTGGGGAGCAGAAGCAGGACAACTGTCTTACAAAGTGAGATTGTGTATCAATAACGTTTCGTTTTAATTTGGATTTTTAATACTTTCATTGCGAAAGAAATATATTTATATCTAAATTACATGTACAAACATTGTATGCTACATAACCGTCTGATCAAGTCATAGATTTACTAAAAAAATCTAACCATTTTTTTAATCTATAATGAAAATAACCTAAAATGTTTATCTTGATAGACTCCCACCTCGGTTCTGCTCGATGGCAATGGGGATTTTGTGGCTTTCGGGTTTGAAGCCGAGATACAATACGGTCAGATGACCCTGGCGCAACAGCCATGTGAACTGTACCGACAGTTCAAAATGACACTTCATAATCAAAAGGTAGGACACTCATTAAATCTTCAAAGGTACGGTAAGAGCAAATATTTATCCAAAGGGTGTGCCATTATTCAAATCTTTAAAGGTAAGAGCAAATATGAGGACTGAAACGATGACCACCCACAAATCAATGTTTATCCCAGTTTTAAATGTAAATTGAATGTTACGATACCACGCACACTTACAATTAAAAGAAATGAACGTTTCTAATGTAATGAATAGCACTGTTATTATCCAACCAGCATTTAAGACGGTCAACTCGCGTAAAGTCGGTGGGCGGCAAATCTGAAGACGCTATGGTTATTTTCAAACACGCTGTGACTTACCTTAAGGACCATTTATTAAAAGCAATAGACCAATCACAAGAAGTAAAGTGAGTATACAAGCCGGGGTTTGAATTCGTTATATTTAATAAACTTTATATTAGAAAACACTAAAAAGTATAGAGTTCAAACTTTAGACAAAAAAAAACATTAACTTGCCTCCATGTCTCCTTGTTCAAACTACTAAGCTCACATCTCTCAAGTTTATTTATACCACCAAGGAAATTATTTGATTACTTATTTCAATTTATACAAATGACCACTCTTTCTTAGGTGTAAGTTGATGATGAATCAAATCCGCTGGATAATCACCGTTCCGGGCATATGGAGCGAAGAGTCTAAACAATTTATGCGGGAAGTGGCTCACGGGGTAACCTAATATTTTAATTTAGATGACACAACAATTAAAATATTTTAATCATAAAATGCTAAATACGAAATACCTAAACAATAGGTAGCTTGAGATCAATACTTATTTCCGAAATAAATTTATGAATTGCACTACCAATGAAAAGGCTTATTTGTGTCAGATGATGTTTGATTCAGGCGAAGCTGATTGATCACATCGACTCCAAGAACTTTTTCATATGCCTCGAACCCGAAGCTGCCTCGATCTATTGCCGACAGCTGAAGTTGGATGACTTTGCGAGTGGAGAATCGACTGATTCACAACTTCTGGGGCGAACCGGCTTAAAGTATATGATTGTCGATGCAGGAGGTAGTTAAATTTACCGCTTATAGAAGACGTTTTATATAAACCGGGTGCGTAAACCGCGAGTAATATATATAAAAAACATATTTCGGCGCTGATTGTGTATGATTCGCCTAACTATGAATTAACAATAATGATCATTTTTCCTAAATGTGTATATTATTTGTATTTGTGATTAGGTGGAACCGTTGACATAACAGCGCATGAAATCCAGCCAGATGGCACCATGAAAGAACTCCTGGCTGCGACTGGGGGTGCATGGGGCGGAATTCGTGTGGATGAGAATTTCATTGCTCTTCTCCATTGCGTTCTCGGCAAGAACTTTATTAATCGATTACGGAAGGAAAATCCGGACGCTTGGTTCGATTTACGCGTTGCGTTCGAAGTGCAAAAGAGAGCGGCCAAACCGGAAAGTGGTAGGGCATTACCGCTCAAGTTGATGCTCAACTATGAGGTCATTACGAAATACCAACAAATGCACGAAGGAAGAAGTATTCAGGATGCTATTGAATCAGCTAATGTAGAAGGGGTCCGTTTTCAATCGGGATCTCTTGCTTTGGACCAAAAAACTGTCAAAGGACTCTTCGATCCGGTTACTGCACAGATCGTAGACTATATCAAACAAGAACTTCGTTCTCCAAAGGCAAGAGGCATCAGCCTGCTCCTCCTGGTTGGTGGATTTGGCGAAGGCGCATTCTTGCGTGAAGCCGTAGTCAGCGGTCTTGCACATCACAACATCAGAGTGCTCTGCCCAAACGAAGCCGCCCTTTCGATCGTTAAGGGTGCTGTCCTATTCGGCCACTCGCCTACCATCATCAGCTCGCGAATTGCGCGCAAAACCTATGGAACGGACGCGCTCTTGCCCTTTGACCCTTTGATCCACCCACAGCAAAGGAAGATCGAAACCGACCAAGGGTTGGTCTACAAAGGCTTTGACACATTCGTCAAAAAAGGCCAATCCGTGAATGTGAACGAGGAAAAGACATTCATCGATATGCCGTCATTCGCCGATCAAAGGGTCATGACCTATGAGTTCTACAGCTCAGATAAGGAGTCGGTGGTCTATCCAGATGAGGCCGGGGTCGATCGCATCGGGCAAATGTACGTGTCCATGCCCGATACACGGGGTGGCCTCAGAAGGAAGGTGGAAATGAAGGTGACCTTTGGAGCCACGGAAATCACCGTGAAGGCACAGGAAAAGAAGGCGGATGGAAGCACGGGAAGTAAGGCGGACGCCAAACTGGAGCTACTTGTTGATTGAACTGAACTACAACGAAGGTACGTACTCATAGAGAAAGGGATGTGCATGCCGCACAAAAGCAACTTGATATCGATGGACTTTCGTATGAATCATGAATAATGTGTTAAAAGGATTATATTAATGGAAACAAATTTGAGAAATAACATTCTCTTATTTAATATTCTTTCGTTATTTACCTTCATATGACTAGCATGTTTTGAAGTTTAGCTCTTATCATTTTCGTATTATCGCATAAGGTGACGCAAGATCATTGTTATAGTTTGGCTTTTAAAATAAAATGTGTATTTATCAATGTTAACTCTTTACGTCTATATTGCTTTATCTGAAAGTGCACTTAAAATATCCAATCCTTAATTCTGGATATTGTAAGTGGTCACTTCAAAGATTTGCAAGACTGACTCCTATCATAGATCACTCACATTCCATAGCGTGTAAACTTAATAAGTTGAAATGAATGAGTTTCATAATAAAATGAACACGACATGGATCGATCAATCTTTATATTTCCCGACTGCATGACAAATGTCAAGTGTCATTTCGAAATTAGATTACAAAATAATGTTATAGATTAAAAACGAAAGGAGCCTTTTAACTATCAAACAGGAAGTGCAAAGTTGACACAAGTGCAAATGATGATCCATATCTATATTTTGTGTATTTTTGCTAATCAGCAAGAATTATTGATCCCATGAACCTTGAAACGTTCTCAAGCACAACCATCAAAGGACATATATCTGGGTGATGCTCTTGTATTTTTCCATTTCTTCTTTAACTGTATACAAAATATTGACGTTTAATGTTAGCGTTGAGTTAAGTGATTGGACGGGTCCAAAATAACTTATTTGACGTGCGCTTCATACTGAAACCAAACAATTCTGAAGGAGCTATAAACAAGTGACACAAATGTCCATCCTTTAATACATGATAACAAAGCAATAACATGCGACAACATGCAATACAGATCACATACTTACTTATGAAGCTTCCATGGAACCATATTGTTTCCAGAGCTACAATTTTAAGCCTGACTTTTTTAGATCAAATAAAAAATATAAAAAATAAAAGAAGCCTTACCATGGTTTCTAGTTCGTAGCCGGTGAAGAGCGAGAGGAGCGGAACAGGAACGACGCGCGCCATGCCCTCGCGAACCCAGTGCACCTGCTCGTCGAATTCGTGTAACCTGCAAAACCAAATGGCAATGGTTAAATAATACAGTTCAAAATATAAAATGCGTCGCCGAAAATAGGTTTAGATAACTCAGATATCTGAAGATATTTCTCTATGGTGCATCGAATTTTGCAGACGATATGTGGTATGGCTCTTCGAGATGTTAGCAAGATTGACAACTCGTGCAACTTAAAACATTGAGGATTAAGAGTGGGCTTGAGAATGAGAGACCCATTACTACAATCTGCAAATTATGAAAACCGGAGATGGAAAATAATTTTATGAAATCATTATTTACTCATAAAACTTTCAATTTAGATTGCTTTATCCTTGCATATATGCACACCTATTAAGTGTGCATACATTTTAAACGATTATGTATCTAAGATTTAGCGTTTATCATCAAAATCTTATTTAATCATAAAGCTTTGTCAGAATGCGCACACATCTCTGAACTTACACACGTTCCCTTCAATCCTTCTACGACAGAACCACAGCGTGCCCATACCTGTAATTGAGTGCCTGTCGCACGTAGTCGTGTCTGTTCTCGGGCACGATGCGACTTCGCTTAGCACTAAGCATGACGTCATGTCCGTCGGCACTGGGCGTGCTAAACGGCATTTCCGACGCCTTCAGGGTGTCCTCGTCCATGTCACGGATGCACATTAGACCTAATAAAATTTCATAAGGATCTCGTATAAGTTTGAATTGAAAGCCCCCAATGTTAATTGTGTTATAACCAGTGAATCATGACATGGATACATATTCAGACTTAGCAGGGATCATTTTGGCGGGGGCCATGGGGGCCATGGCCCCCAGATTCTCAAAATGGCCCCCGATTTTTTTGGCCGGGGCCGCTATGGCCCCCACTTCCGGAAAAAGGCCCCCAAATATTTGGGCGAGGGCCATCTCGTAACTTGTTTGTACATTTTTTGATGGTTTTTAAAATTTTGGTTTGTTTTACAATTTCGCCATTTTTGTACTTTTAAGCTAATCAAGGTTAGCTCTAATGTGCCCAGTCAATGCCGAGCACCACATAGAGAGAGAGAGCTTCCAAACCTGATTTTACTGGCCACTCTCGCGATTATACACCCTGTGCACACAGCAGAGCGGGCCTTCGCGGCACTGCGAGCGGGCCTTTAGCTCTCAAAACGTCATCACGACGTCACTCAGAAAACTGATCAATTCTGATTATTGCAATGAACAGATGAAAATCATAATTATGGGGGCACTACTCACAGAATTTAATTTCAGTGTGGATCAGATGGCGTGCTGTAAATCAAAGAGGTATTTCGAAAAGTAGCTATGACCTATCGAAAACTTTACAAAACTTCTTGTGACATTGCTAAAGTATATGGTAATTGTATGTATCAATGACGTGTAAAAAAATAATTAATTTTGTCACTAATGACACGTATAAATAAATAGTATTGTATTAAGTCTATAATTCTTATTTAAGAAAATGGTTAATTTATGGCCCTTCCAAGATGAAAAATGGCCCCCAGATATTTGGGCCGGGGGCCATCGGCCCCCGGTCGCAAAATCCCAGAAATATCCCTGAGACTTGCAAAAAAGAGGAATTCATAACGCCCCCGTGGAACAAATATACAAAATAGGCCTTTTGTATTTCTATCTTGTAAATTACCAATTTGCCACTCGGAACAGGAATAACCATATCTGATGCTGAAAATGGAGGTGCAGGTTTCGGTACCTAAGAAATACTTATGTTATTCCATATACCCTGTACATATAATACACATGAGTTTATCTCAACTGCTCACCTGGGACATAGTCCTTGTCTATTTCGGTGAGGTCGCTGACAGACAGGGGCAGGCCGGCCAGTTGCTTCCACACAGGCTCGGCCAGATTGAGACTGAGAGGCGACCCAGAGCGGATGGCGATGCCGATCAGGATGCCCAGGAATCTGTGGACATTAAATGAGAAGAAAGAATCGATAAATGGACAAACTATTGAAAATCAATTTAATATATACATCTTTATAAAATATCTTTTTTTAGAAGCCACGTTTACTTAATGCGTTATTCTTACATGTAATTTAATCAACGGCAAAATTAAATCTTTATATAGTGACATATTTTTAATTCATCTCTTTTCAAATATGGAAATACCTCTATTGAACCTGGCTTGCAAGCAATACCTAAAGTTGTGAAATATCACGCTTTGTGCAAGTGTAGGCCTACATTAAAATGCAGGCACTTGTATAGGGTAAACTATGTCCGAAACGCCTTCATTACCTGAACATGTTCTGATGCAGGGGCGTATTAGCATTTGGACTCAATATGAAGCAGTCGCGGTTCGATCCGGATTCATCGCGGCCATTGGGCGTCTGGATGAGGAGCGGAAGTGATCCGTTCTCCAGCTCATCACACATCTCGGCGATCGACTCGCTGTAGCCCCCGCCGCAGTCGTCCACGCTTTCGCCTAGGGAAAGTGGTAAGGGGAGAGATAAACGAGATATATAGGACGTAGAGAAGGACTACTAAAATGGTCAACCAAAGGGGCAAAAGTGTAGGCTACAACTTGGGGAAAGAGCAAAATGCCGCGATTGCCAAAATTAATTTCGGTGCTTTTAAAGGTACATTTATGTGACGTTTTTAAAGCTATAAAATGGCAATGGAGAATAAGTTATCAGTTATCTCTTCGATTTTTCAAAAACATATGTTCGCATCATACTCCGACTCGGTTCATTTTTGTTTTGCATTTAGGATTTGTTTAGTATTAACAAATGTTTAATGTTTCATATGAACCCGAGGTGGACCTTTACTATATAAATGCAACCTACCTATGAACTTGACTTTCCATACTCGATGAGGCAACATGAGGGCTTCTGGGAAGAAGAGACCCATCTTACTAACGAGCTGACCAAAGACTGACTTCATGCCGTCCTGTCCTGCAAGACCTCCCTTGCTGCGGGACCGTTTCACCTGAAATCATAAAATGGTGCCCTCTCAAAACAAACTGCCTAAGAACCACCTGAACAACAACTTGTACATGTCGAACCAAATATTGATTTAGTTTGCGTTGGGTAATTTATTACTTTTAAACGACTGTTTTTTTTCACACAAACAGCATCATAAAATGTATAAACTTAGTTATATTAAATTGTCCATTAAACAACTTTCGGACTGATTCGAAATGTTATAAACCCTCAACACGTTATAGGCCTATATCACAATGTCACCATTACCTGCATGCGGTTGATCTCGATGACGGGCCCGTGCTGCTTGTCCCTCAGCATGGTCGCCTGAACCACTTTCCTGAACGCCGTCTCTTTGGCCGACGACACCAGGATGCCCCGCAACGCGTTTAGACCGCCTGCAATGCCGATGCCGTTCACAAGGTCAACATATTATATGAATATTCACGTTTATAATTTTATTTTCTTTTTTGACATTAAATGTATGAAGGCCTACGCAAGTTATGGAAAGAAGATGTCAAACTCACGCACTGAAACTGAACCAATTATGGTAAAATACGGTTTTAAAACTGTTACAATCATTTTTCTTATTAAGATGCGTCAATACATATAACAAGACTGTCCAAGGACAGTGTGCCACAACTTGTACAAATTTTATTCACTATATCATAGGATACAACGCGTTTTGGATTGAATATTACAGCTTATTAATACGATTGTTGAGAATTAAATGTCTTTTTTTTATATTTTTAACCACCAAACGTATCCTAAGTTGTGAATGTGAGCAGATTTCGGGGCTGACAAAGTCCACCATTCATTTAACATTGTAGTACATTCCCAATATAGGGCCCTTTAAGAAGTAGAGGTAGATTCTTGCACCTTAAAGTGTAAGTACAGAAAGGCAAGATACAATTAGTTCAGTGATTATTAATATGAAAGGACATTTCTTTTATATAATAGGTAATATACTGTGATATTGGATCTTTAACGCACAGTAGTTGATTTGTCATTTAATCTAAATATTTGAAAAATTTTCAGCCTCAAAACAAATATGGTCAGAATCGTGTTTATGAATCATTCAAATCATGAACTAAATATACTATAGTGTACACTGGCCATTTCCACTACCTATTTTCTTATTCAAAGGTAAAATGTTCAATTAACGTGGGTAAAATATATCAAATACAGATGTTGTTCAAACGCTGATTTCTAAAGGTTACCTATTTCATTTTATCAATATTATGGTGTGTAAAAAACACTTTTCCAAAATAATAGAAGAACTAATGTGTGTTGGTTTGATTATGACGTCACAATCACGTGTATCACGCAGAAGCGACTGCAAGCGTGACCTTTACTATTTCAATGGTAAAATATAAGCAGCCAAAACTTTGCTTATATAAGCAATATAAGCACAAGCTAGCAGTTTTTAGATACCCAAGGACCTAGGGTATAAACATAAAAAATTTCATTAAAATCGGTCAACAATTGTGGGAGGAGTAGCGTTTTGAAAAAAGTTAACGAACTAAACAAACAAATAAATATATAACTAAATCAATAACGTCAAAGTGGTGGTACAATCCCCGCCTTGCGTAGCAAGCCGTGGCTAAAAACATAACATCATATCGACTTAAACCCTTGGCCCTGTCACTCACCACAACTGGACGCCATCACGTGACTCTGCGCTCCCATCACTTCATCACCCGTGTCCTCCAGCGAGAACATCGGGATGGACGGACAGAAGAGATCGGAGAAGTGGTGCAGGAGCACAAGGCGGTTTCTCAATGTTGTAATGGGAAGCAACTGCAGATGGTTGTACTCCATGGGGATGTCTGTGGGCAGCTTGCCAGCGTTGATTGGCTTGTTGGTCGACCACGCGAGGCTGTGGGCGGAGCCGCAGGCAACGCGGTTGATCTTCTTGCCTGCCAATCAAAAATGAAGATGTGTTTGTTACTATCTATTTTACTATCTATCTTATCTTATCTTTTTATCTTATTTATTATGTGTTTTTTGATAGTTTAAACGGGAAAAGTGAGTGGCACCTTACACTTTCGCCATCCTAGCTTTCTATTCGAGTATCAAGTATAGACAAAAATACTTGGTAAAAATATGTCGACAACCATTTTAAATTTGGTTGGCTCAGCTATTCTCCAAAGGAGTTATGGGTTATCCAGTGTTGCCACTCACTTTCCGAAGAAAAAAAGTATTAAAAAAAAGTATTTAAAAAAGTATCTCAAGAAAAAAAAGTATTAAAAAAAAGTATTTTTGGGTAAAAAAAAATTCTGCTCGCGCCTACGGCGCTCGCATTAAAAAGCACTATTACGTACCAATTTTTATTCGAAATCATACTTTTTCTTTGGTATCAGGTCAAAATGACCCCCGGTAAAAACAGCCTCTCTCCCCCAC
>LQRL01163076.1:11086-21925 GCA_001703475.1 Hydroides elegans
TAACGGTCAAAAGCCCCCATCTCGGCGAAAATTACAAATTAAAGCAAGTGACTGTATAAAATAAAGTAAATCAATATCAAATCATCAATTAACAGGAAAAATATCATGTTTAATCTTAAGCATACCATTGAAACTTACATTAACACGTAACTTGCAATTGACATTATTGTAAATCAACATAAATAAAATACACATTGGTTTTAAGTAGTTAGTAGAAATATTAAAGCTCAAATATAATAATGCGAGCGCCGAAGGCGCGAGCAACATTTTTTACAAAAAAAAGTATGAAATGACTGATTTTGGTAAAAAAAAAAAAAGTATTAAAAAGTACGAGAGCCAAAAAAAAGTATAAAAAAGTATAAAAGTATCAAAAAAGTATAATTTGGCCGATTTTCAAAAAAAAATATGATACTTTTAAAAAAGTATCATGTGGCAACACTGGTTATCCTACCAAGATTTTTTTATAAGAATCGAATATAAGATATATCCAATCTACACTGACCATTGAGCGCGGCGACTTGGCGCGGGCGCTGGATGGCGTTGGTGGTGCCGTCGCCCAACTGACCCTCGTCGTTGTCGCCCCACGTGAACACCTCGCCTGCAATATATAGACGCAGAATGAAATGGGTGAAGAAATTATGTGAGGTCACAGTCACGGACATTTATTTTTGAGTCATAATGTACTCTTACCGATCGGATTTTGTGCTATTCTCGCCGGTTGGATCCTATCCTCTCCGTAAGAAAATACTTAAGCGCTATTCAACACATATTATTTTCTATGATTTATAACACAAATAGTTATTTGAATATCCAATTGCATCATAAATAGTAAAGTTCTGCATACAAATCAACATCGAAATCTAATTAATTTCTAGTGATTTCTTGATAATCAACCTTGAATAATAATTAAGAGGTCTAAAATTGAAACTGACTATTTACATATGAATTCACGATGCACAAAAAATCCATCAATCCTACACCACCGCAACTTACCCGTATCCGTGCAGGCGACGCAATGCAGCGACCCACATGCGATCGACACGATTTTCTTCCCTTGCAGCGCCGTCACGCGTTTCGGTTTCCTCACGTGATCATCAGTTCCGTGACCCAGACGGTGGTAGTCACCTTTGCCCCTGTTGAAATAGCCATAGCGGTTGCATACTAGAGTATTCTATAAGGTCTAAAAGTATTCTCTAAGTGTATTTTTATTTTAATTGCTTTATTGGTCAGTCCTTTGCAACACATCAACTTATAAATCATCCATATATTTGATAGTCAAGGTCTTAGCCATGATTTTGATTTCAAGTACAAAAAATTATAACCATCAGTTCTGTTCAATCAACTCAGAAGTTGGATACATAGCACTATTTTTGTTTCGGTTTGAGACAATGCTTTACAATGTATTCATGCAATGAATGGCCAGAATCACAATACAATCGCACAATTATACTCACCACGTATACACGGCTCCCGACTTGGTGAGCGCCACACTAAACTGCGAGCCACACTCCACTTTGCACACGCCAAGTCCATTGAGCGCATCGATCTTTTGCGGTACCTTGCAGCCATCACTTCCGCCTCGGCCCAGCTTGCCATAATCGCCGTCGCCCCATGACCACACGGTGTCGACGTCGGTCAGGGCGAGGGTTTGCGCGTCGCCGCTGCCACATGCTACGTCTACAACGCGGTGGCCCTTGAGGGCTTCCACCTAATGAGGGGGATCGGAAATTATTGATAAGGTTTGTAACTAAATGTGTTTGCATTTTAATAATATGTTTTTTAAATAGAATTTTCTTACATTTTCAGTTTCTTACATTTTCATTTCATACAATTTTGCTTTCTGAATTGAACTCAGTTTTCTTCAGGGTTTCACGTGTGGATAATTTTATTATCTAATGCATTTTTTAGCGATTCAAAAGGGCGAAAATAGACTGCATTTTACACACACACACACACACACACAAATAAATACAAGCAAACATCGTTTATCGAACACAAATATACATTCGCCAAAAATATATATCGATTCACATATTACAACAACCACATACAAGCTTGGGCCTGGTGAGATCCTCGCTGTCTCCATGCCCCAGGCGCCCGTATCGCCCCTTGCCCCACGTGTACAGCTCGCCCGTCGCCGTGATGCACGCACTGTGCGCCCCGCCCGCAGCGATGTCCATGATCTCGATGCCGCGCAATGACTCGATCACGCGCGGCCGCTCGCACGGACTGGGAAAATAAGAACCAGTCTCTTTGAGTAAATGTTAATGTATAAGAGAAGAAGTAGAGAAATGCTTCTAAAGCAGGTCAAATGTAATTCCAGCATGGAGTATTGAAGTCAGGTACTTTAAGGAGACAGGCTCGTATGTAATAAATACATGTACTGTATCATACCTTTTTTATCAAGCGAAAAAATGTATATTTCTAACCAATGCAATCTACACATTGCCGGACAGTGTTAGACAATGCTTTTACTATTCACGCCATTTTTCCTCTATCAGAATCAATATGCATTACACATCCCCCACATAATAGTCTTACCTTCTATTGCCATGTCCAAGCTTGCCATCCTCGCCCTCTCCCCACGAGTACACCTCGCCCTCGGCACTCAGCGCGAGGCAGTGCTTTCCGCCCGAGTTCACCGCGATCTTCTTGATGAACACATGACGAATGCTCTCGATCAACGAAGGCGCGTTTACTGAGTCAGAGCCGCCGATGCCAAGGCGCCCGCCCGCACCGTAGCCAGTTGCGTATACCTGGCAAAAGTATAACTCAATAATATTTTTCGGAATAAATTACACGCTTCAATAGCAAAATTATGCATAAAACTAAGGTTTTATTTAAGGCACTGTAGGGTTTTTGAAACGTACATTTGTATATGGGCAAAGTAGGATAATATATTATACTAATTATGAGAGGGCTATCGAATACCGTGACCTAGCTGGATGTTTGATATTAAATGTAGATAAACTTTAAAACATACATATTCTTTAAACGATTTACCTAAGAAGCATATGAGAGTACACATGATAGAACAACATCATCCTCTATAGTCCTTCGCTTTCCCTGTTACCTCAACAATCCCACCCACTCTACCACCTTTCCATAATCAATGATCCCTTTCCCATAAACGTACCTTTCCATCGCCCGTGACAGCAAACAGCGTCTGCTCCCCTCCGACAACCTGCACGGGTCTGAGCGTGGCCAGGGCGTCGCATACCAAGGGTAGCTTCACTTTCGCCCCGTCCACGCCGCCCAGCTGGCCCCGGTGGTTGTGGCCCCAACCGAAGATCTGCCCGCTGCCGCCCCAGGACAGGGTCCAGTCGTCAGGGCGTCTGTTGGGAAAAATAAATTTAATATATGGAATTTTGTGTTAACAATGAAAATAAAAATTAACATTTCGGAAGCTAAAACATTGATGTAAAGGTAATAAAATATGAATAGGAAGCATGATAACAAATTAATTTCTATCATTATTTTTTTTCAATTTAGTACAGAAGTAGTTCATTCACGGCTAAAATTAATAATAGTTTTAATGATCTTTGTATAGCATATACACCTAAATTGCAAGATTTGTTTATTGTTTCACTAAAATGTTCATGAATATATATTATATTGACTTATTGGTCAGTATAAATAAGTTTAAGTACTACGCAGGTATATTGTATATCTGGGGTAATGAAATAAAGCGGCGCGCCAGTGCGTATTAATATAAACCTATATACCGATTTTGTTCTTTTAAATATTCTTTTTTTTTCATAAGCAAGTGCATAAATTGTAAATTTGAAGAAAAATAATCATTTCTGCAAATACCTTCCTGTTTCCCTGAGGTCGCTTTTAAGTAAAGCACAAGAACCTAACTGAATTTGAGTTTGGATTTTAAAGGTTTTCATTCAAAACATAAAAATATCATTAATATTACCAGTCAATTAAACATACGGAGTATTACATCATCTGATGGTCCCACTAAAAATCCAAGACTGCTTATCAACTAATTATCAAAATAAAGCAATGAGCATTCTATCATCTTAATATTTTGTTTTTATCTAAGAATATAAAATCACGAATTTTCATTTAAATATCACACGACCCTCACCTGTTGAGCCAGAGGAGGAGCTGCTCGTCCTGCTCGCGGCCGAAGATCATGTGATCCTCGTGGTCGCGGTTCGGCTCCTCGCCGTCGGCTGAGATCTCGTGCACCTTCTTCTGAACCTTTAAATCAAGATAATCACAGTACTTCGATAACAAATCATTTTTCAATCATGGAGGATTTTTGGATCCAAAAAGGGCAGAATTGAGGCCTCTTTTATTATAGGCTTAACGTATAGGCTCTTTAAAATATCAGATATAGAGACACATGTATTTAAGTGGACTAAAGCTTCTTAAAATATCATACATCGATATATTGAAATTGTAATGAAGGACAAAATCCCTTCAAATGAACCAACACTAATAATCCGTTGACTTTCACTAAGGATTTAGGATACACGGCATGCTAAATGGCTCCCATTCAAAAAATCATTAAAAGTTTAAATCAAGTAATCTTTGCCCCTACCTCTTCGCAGAACGGCCTTGGCAGCGTAACCCTCCTCTGCAGCGACTGCACCACCCTGGCGGCCATGCAGTAGCGTCGGAACCACGACCACTTGTGCGCCTCGCTGCACGCCGGAAGTGAGTCAAGGCCGAGGTCACAGGCCAATGCCACAAGCTCCTGCAGGGTCAGGGAAATATAATTATGGTCTTGTGGTTTTTTGTTAAAATATTTTATCATATTTATATTGTGTAGGAAAAATCTTGTTGCAATATATTTGTTTTTGACCACGGCGATTACACGTGACTTTATTTGACTTATACATGAATAACAGCTCAGTTATTAACTACATGTAAATGCAATCATTTGACAAGAATACGTTCTACCATATTATATATCGAGACACAAACAACACTCCGAACCTTAAAGAATGGGCTGTGAAGTAGATGCTTCCCAGCTCGAACCAACGGCACTTCGTACTCGAATTGGCGCTGCAGTGCTTCCGGTAATCCCTTGACAAGCGATGCTAGTGCCGTGCCGCTAAGAGACTGCAATGGAAAGAGAGTATGATCAATTGTTCTACACTGATGTATATGTGTATTTAAGAATATATTTCATGAGAACAAATTCAAAGACGCTTTTAGAAATGGAAATAGGCCAAAATATCCTGCCACCGATGGCATTTTCCCTGCATTATTCCTGTCAACATTTACTGAATAGTATGAAATACAATGTACATGTAGTCCATTTTTAACAGGTATACAAACTGAGGATAGGATTTGCCCGATCTGTTTCTCAAAGGCAAGAGAAAATGGGTTGAGGGTGAGACCTGTGGTCAATAGTAGACGGGCGGTAAGGTGCTCATAAGACTATACTCACCGACGCGGCGTGCTTGTTCTGTGCCTCTGCGGCGGCCTCCGGCTGCTCGGCCGTGGGCGTCTGAATGAGTGACATGACGTTGACGTTGTCGCCAAAGTGTGAAGTAATCAGCTGACGTAACTTCTTCAGCGCCCACATGCGCTGCGGGGCTCCTTTCACATAACATATGATGCATTGTATATAACCATCGTTAGTTATGCAAAAATCTAGATCCAGGTAAATAATTTACATTTGAATGAGACAACCAACAACCATTTGCTATAAACTCTCGAGCTTTTTTTACTCATAATTTGAAGGCCTCTCATTTATAGATCAAGATTTTCTCTGATTAAACTGCACGTTTAGATATTCAATATCGAAATCACTCACCGAGCGAACTGAGTTGGGCGCATGCGGCTAGTGCAGTCGCCAGTCGTGGCACAATGTGTCGGTCGTTGCTCGTCTCCAGGTTGAAGTCGAGCAGACACGTCACCAGGTCGATCGACGGCCTTGACAACACCTAGCAACGACAAAACAAAATTTACGTGTTGAAAAAAAGGTGAGAATAGCTTGAAGAGTCTGTCAGTACGTCTATCAAAATTTAAATTGGTCGATAGAATCGTACAAATACGAATATGAAATAACATACGGACTGCATCAATTACCATGGGTAAGTAATTGTAACCACCTTCCAATACAACCTATAAACACTTGATAAAATATTGATACTGGTAAGGCATGTTCTTTCCTAATTTCAAAATGATACCAGCAGGTACCAGCAAAACGGTGTTTATTTTGCAAATTTTGAAATATAAATAGTTTTCGAGCCTATTTCTATATTTGAGCATTAGCATGTATGTGCATGTTGAATAAAATGAACTTTTTCTAGAGCCATAATTATAGTTTATGTGTGGTCGACGAAGTTACTTCTTAAACTCAAGCATTTTTTTGGAGCGACGCAACATAAAAATGTTAAAACATCAGCTCGGTTACTTGCAAGAAATGACGACTACTTTAAGAGCAAGGTGTCAAGAGCTCGATCGATAAAGTATACAGAGGAGGAAAAAGGGATAATTGCATATTTAAGAGAGGATTTTCATTAAATGATAGTTTCTATGGGCAATTAATATAGTTGTACTTTCTAACATTTCATAAAACGGTGTATATCATACAGAGTTTAGGTACATAGTTAAGGTACAGTTTTTCGAGCCTTTATCGTTGCTTTCGGTTTGGAGAGATCCTAGATTACTGTTAGATCATAAATGATTTCATAACATCTTATAATGATCCCCGGTATGCAGTTATCCTCTCAAAGTACCTTATCACGAGTCTCAAGTTAAACAGCTGTCTATTGTACAAATAAACGGATGCAACACTTGCTTTATATTGCACAATTCGTAATGAGGAAATTAATGGTTATAAGGTGCAAGTTATCGAACTCAGGACCTTATATTTAAACATACATATAAATCATCAGAGCTTGAATTTTAATAGTAACTTCAATTCATTGTATAATATTGGATTCGCTTCACATAGTTGAAGAAAAACGAACCAGCAAGCTAAAAGCTAAAATTAAGAAGCTTTGGACAACTTTTAAGGGCTATTGATTATAACACATGCAAGCGATTACATATTGAGTTATCATATATAATACACGTGTTGTTGTGATAGGCTTGTTTCAACATAAAGAGTGAGTAAAATAAAGGTAACTCGTATCGTACTGGTCTATGCTTTCGTGGAACACCGAAATAATGGATAACTTTGAGTATATGAACTATCTTAAGAAGCAATATCTCGAGTGCAAACTCTGTTTGAGTCCTCTTCGGAAACCAAAACTGCTCCCTTGCCAACATGCATTCTGTCGAGACTGCATCGCGAAACACATCGAATCCAAATCTTCCGATGGAAACACGAGTTTCGAATGCCCTATGTGTTTCGCCACTCATCCGAAACCGGAAAACGGAAACTGTGACTCGTTGCCAAGCGCGGTGGTTTTGAAATCTATGTTGGAAACAATGAATCTGATGCAAAGGAAAGAGGTGGCATGCACACGTTGCAATAAGGATAAAATCGCACAATCAGCGTGTTCGACATGCGGGGATTTACTCTGCAATCAGTGCGAATTCAGTCACAAAGTGGATGACGTCACGAAGGAACATATGCTGCTCATATTAGAAGAACTTAGTCACGTGGGAAAACTGGAAGATTTTCAAAAAGTACGCTACAATCCGTGCCGCAATCACGTCTATGAGAAATGCGCGTTTTATTGCAGCAACGACGGAGAGCAAGTGTGCGTAAAATGCAAAAGCAAACCGACGCACGACGGACACAAAGTTGTCAAAATTGAGTACGAGTTGCACCAGTTGAAATCAGCAACAGGTTCGCTCGTTTTGGACATGCGCAATCACACAAAGGCGCTGCAGCGACAAAAACAAACACTCGAAGATACTCTATCGAAAATCACACAGGAGCAGACACAGTTTCTCGATAGAATCGCACAGAACTATGCGCACATCACCGAAAAGCTCCAATCGTACTACGATTTCATCGTGAGCGAAGTCACAAGCGGCGCTACTAAACAACGGGAATTCCTACGAACCAAAATCGATAAATTACGAATGATAACCGATTATCAAGAGGAGCTGGTATTCAGATCGCTACTCCAAGAGACACTTCCTATACCCATTGCATTATGGGTAGCACAGGAATTGGGAACCAGTGAAATAGAATTAAGTTACAATGACGTCATGACCGAGGACCAAGTAAGGCAAGCGTGTCCCGGAATCAGAGCGATCGTGTCGACGTTTGATTTTCAACATGTTGACGATTTTCTACGGCCCGTGGCTACTTATTTGATTGGGAAAAGGTAGAGTGTAACAGTATTTCATTTTATGATAACTTATTTTTCTTGATGTCGTGTTTCCCTACATATTGGCTTGTTATTTAATGAAATCAGTTAAGGATTCGACAACGTAATTTTATTCTTTAATTTTGTTTGTTTGTTTTTGTTATCATGTAAAATCCATGCTCTTCCTAAACATGCGTAGGCCTATATATGTGTGTATGTTGTATGGTGAACAATTGAAACCCCTAAGTATTAAGACAGGACTGTACCTTAACTTAATTTTTAGGTCGCAGCCGTGCGACCTGCTAAAATATCATGTCAACTGCGTTTTCGGGATTTATCAAACATTTAATTTTGAATGCGAGCGCGAGCGCATTTTTTAGAACAGAAGTATCGGTAATGGATTTACATTGGATGCAAGGCAATAACCACAAAGTACAACTCAAATGAGAACTGCACATGAGAACAACATATCGAAATAAGGCCTAAAGGTGCGGTTACAAATAGGCAAAACAACGCAGTATTTTTTAATGCGACCTGTTTTTTTTCATTGGAATGGTCCAATATTTTATAGCAAGTTTGGTGTGAAAAAAAAAATCGTTTAACCATTTTAGCCTAGAAACATTTTGCTAAAATGTAAAAACGCATACATTGGCATAAATTAGGCCCCAAAAAGTTGGTCGCACGGTTTGCGACCTGATAAAATCCCAGGTCGCACGGCCGATTTTGAGGTCGCAAATGCGACCTAGCGACCGCTAAGGTACAACCCTGATAAGATAAACTTTAATTTTGTGAACTGTTGAATTTACTGTTGTATTGCTAATTTCAGGGACGACGCATGCCAAATCATGTGATGAAGAAAGAACTACATGTATACTCAGCCACACTCAACGTAAAATATGAACTTTACGTGACAATTATTTGAGAAATATCAACAGAAACACATCGAATGATAAAGCCTATATATTTTTTCGAAATAAAATTTCTCTATAAATATAAGTTTCTTTTTTGGATGTGAAAAGATCAAATTGACCTTATTCAAGATAGAACGAACGTGACCAAAATGCATTTCTCATCACCCTTAAGAGCTTACATATGCTACATATATAAAGCTGATATAGAGTTCGGTAATTAGGCCAATTTAAGGCTGATACTAGAACAGCTTTTCAAGGATCCTTTGAAAAGTACATACATGTATATAGTAGAAAGGATGTAATAATGCCCTAAAACATATCATAATTTCCGTACCACCTGACCACTCACCTTGCGATCACTGAGCATATCAAGCGGCGCGGCCGACGGCATAATCGGGTACACAGTAAACTTCCAGCCCCACCCGTTCACCGACCCATCGCTCGTGAACTTCCAGCGAATCTCCTGGCCGCTCACCCGCAACTCCTGCGACCAGTCGCTCCAGTCGCGGCCCGAGCGAACGGACACCGTGCGACCGGAAGCGTCGACGATCGTGAGTGGGTCGTGGCGTCGCTCTGTGGAGCACTGGTGGTCGAACTCGATGCGGAGGCCTTCTGCGCCTGGAATCGAGAAAAAAAAAATTAGAAATGGTTTATTTTTATGCATGTAATATTATCATACAATTACATGCTATATTCAGTTTATAACTGCTGACAACTTCTTCAACATTGAGCAGTATGTTTATAATTGAAACAAGTAGATCAGTGAAGCTGATTAAGTCCTCCGCTACTTCAACAACAGTTGAACACTGAAAAAACAGAGGAAATCAATTAAGAACATCAACAAAAATCGATCCAACGTCTTGCTTACGTCTTTCTCACAACGTCTTTTTCACAACGTCTTTCTAACAACGTCTTTCTCACAACGTTTTCCTTACATATTCCTAGTCCTCAATACATCACGATATACGAGTAATTTTTCTTAATGTGCCAAGTCCCCGATATTACCATTTTTCAAAAAATCACCAAAATTACAATTTTTCAAAAATAATACGCCTACGCACAGCTCCAATATGTGTTTGTTCCATGTGCCAAAGGAAAATAAAATCCATCGAGGGATAAGTAAGCACTCGTCCGTACAAACTACCATCAATAATCACGCTAAGTCCCCAAAATCACCATTTTTCAAAAAATCGCCAAAATTACGATTTTTGAGATTTTTCAAAAACAAATTACGCCTAAGCACAGCTCCAATATGTGTTTGTTCCATGTGTCAAAGGAAAATAAAATCCATAGAGGGATAAGCGAGCACTCGTCCGTACAAACTACCATCAATAATCACGATAAGTCCCCAAAATCACCATTTTCAAAAAATCGCCAAAATCACAATTTTTGAGATTTTTCAAAAATAATACGCCTACGCACAGCTCCAATATGTGTTTGTTCCATGTGCAAAAGAAAAATAAAATCCATCGAGGGATAAGCGAGCACTCGTCCGTACAAACTACCATCAATAATCACGCTAAGTCCCCAAAATCATCATTTTTCAAAAAATCGCCAAAATTCCAATTTTTGAGATTTTTCAAAATTTATGCGCCTAAGCACAGCTCCAATATGTGTTTGTTCCATGTGCCAAAGGAAAATAAAATCCATCGAGGGATAAGCGAGCACTCGTCCGTACAAAGTAGTGCACC
>LQRL01163080.1:0-17948 GCA_001703475.1 Hydroides elegans
AGTTTTATATCACGCTGTACTTGGTTGCGTATTTTGCAGAATTGTTCATATAAACCCGCCTTATTTTTGTTGCGTTTGAAACTATGAAGGAGTTTGTCGCATGCTGCTATTTTATCTAGAATATCCTGTGTCATCCAGGGTTCGGTTTGCTGTTTAATTCTGATATCTTTCATAGGTGCGATTTTATCTATGATAGCCATTAAAATAGACCGAAAACTAACCCATGCATCATGTACAGGCTATAACTTTTGAACGGAAGGTCATAGAGACTTGGTTATAGGCCCACATGAAAGGTCTTGGCCCGTAGATGTGCCATTTGCCCATTTCGGTCAAAACATTCGACCGGAAGTTGTCAAATTGGCCAAAAAAGCGGTTTTCATAGAAAAAATATTTATAATCTACAAAAAACATACCCATTCGAGTTTGGGGGCGGTTGGGGCCTGCTCGTGTTTCACAAATACTTCCTTGTCGTAAGACTAGCGTAAGCAGTTAAAAAATCTATTTACGACCGGAAGTTGGTCAAATTGGGTCGTAAATCCAGACTCTTGGTTAATCCGTTTCTCGAGTTTGAAAAAGGGGCGGATAAATAGGCTGACAAACAAAGTGTTAAAGTTCCGAAACGATACGCTGAAACCTTAAACTCGAGATGGGAACAATCTGATGACCTGAAATCCGTCCTCGTATCGGGTCTCAACTAGTCCCAATACGTGACCCATTGGGGTTTCTTGAAATTTTACTTTCCCATTGGGTCACACGACCTGGTTCAATGTAAACCAAAGACATTGTTATACTTTAATATTGACTTAATAACTCGCGCAAATAAGGTATGTGTTTGATAAAGAACATACTCAGGAATTCATTGCTACAAAATTAAAGTATTTATCAATTATATATCCATTCAAACACTCGTGAAATTAATTGACTTGTTGAAAAAACGTTCAAGAAGTTGCCATTTTGAATTTGGAAAATTCGAAACAGTTTGTTTACTTCCGGAATTCCAACGTGTTTCTTTCGATTCCCGCTCGTTTCGAATGCTGACATTCAAAACAAACACGTGTAAAATTTTTTAAAACTTTATTTTTCATTAGGATATCAATTTGTCATTTAACTACAAAGATGTAATATCATGTCAATTTTATCGTTCTTTCAAACAGGAATAAAATTACAAACGAATGATAATGGGATATTTGGTTTCATAAGGTTCTTTGGTTTACATTGAACCTGGTCGTGTAACCCAGTGCTAGCATAAATTCCAACAAAGCAATGGGTTACGTATTGGAACTAGGGTCTCAACCATAATAAATGTTTTGAAGTATTTTTAACAAAGATATAGGATCTAAACATTCTAAACCGACACTAAACGTAGACCATTGAATAAAACGTTTGCGTTCCAGTACAACATTTTGTGTAATGTCAGCTAACCAATGGAAATTACATAAATCTGAGCGATAATATAAGAAATAACAGAATTCAGTTTTACCGTGTAATGTCTTTCACATTTATGAAAAGTGGATTATGGAATGTTTTATATATTTTCAATATCATTCCTCGAATAGGATCATGTTAGTATATATTCCATCTTATTTAAGACGAATAGCGGAACGCCACGAAAACTTTAAATGTTGTAAATCGGCTAGCGTAACGACAAACAAACGTTTTCAGATATGCAAGGTTTATAGTAGCAGTAGTAGAAATGGTAGTGATAAATGATAAATGATAAATGATAAATGATAAATGATGTTTTATTTAGTTTCACATGCATTATACAAGTTATAGTATCTGTTTGTTGTATAGGAAAATCATACAAGGCAAAATTTGTATATTATAGCGCATGGAACTAAAAGGATCTGACTGGAAGAATTGACACTCTTATAACCGATGTCAGACCCATGAAACAAAAACATAAATAAGCTACATATACCTCTTTCAATAATTCTTATAGCAATATATTTTTGCACGAATTAAGCTAATTAATTATGTAAAACAAAATGATTGAAAATAGTAAAACAGTAATATATAGTGATCACAGTAACATTATATTGTAGTAATAGATTTTTTGTTTAATAAGAACTGAAACATTTCACACAAAATACTAAACATAATTATACACGTAATTTCGTAGCATTATATTGTACAATAAATAATCTTGTTTAATAAGAACTGAAACATTTCAATCAAAATGCTAAACACAATTATATACAATCGAATGAAATTATTTGACTCGTTGACACAGACAAGAAAGCTACGCGGTCCGTTTGCACGCCTTCGTAACCTCTTGACCTGTAGATTGAATAAATATGTTATCTATTAATACCTAACATTTAACATTTATTTTATACAATTGATACACTATGTAGTTCGCTAACACAGGCAAGATAGTTACGCGGTCCATTTGCACGCCTTCGTAACCCCTTGTCCTGTATATATGAATGTGTTATCTCATTATAAGTTTACCATTTAAGGCTAAGATTTAGAATTCCCCACACAATAAAAAATAGTTCACAAAAAGGAGGTGATGCGGTTACTGATGTTTCATGAGGTGTAGACAGGTAGACAGATGGACAGGTAGACAGGTGGACAGGTAGACAGGTAGAATTGGCAATGTAAATTGAATAGAAAAATGGAATGTTGAAATTGGTATCTACAAAACTTTCCATGTGCCGACCTGTCCACCTGTCTACCTGTCTACCTGTCCACAATGTTCAAGTAAAAGTCAAAATATGTATTCACAAAACTTTCAATGTGCCGACCTGTCTACCTGTCCACCTGTCTACCTGTCCACCATGTACAAGTAAAAGTCAAAATATGTATTCACAAAACTTTCAATGTGCCGACCTGTCTACCTGTCCACCTGTCTACCTGTCCACCATATACATACAAAAGTCAAAATATGTATTTACAATACTTTCACTATGTCGGCCTGTCTACCTGTCCACCTGTCTACCTGTCTACCTGTCCACTATGTACATGTAAAAGTAAAAAAAAGTAGTCCGTCTATGTTTTGATACTCTTGCGCATAAGTGTGTGGGGAATTCTAAAGTCGTTCCCCATTTAACAGTATTATATACAATTTAATATAATTTGAAACTCGCTGAGCGAGACAAGATAGTTAAGCGGTCCGTTTGCACGCCTTCTTAACTTCTTGTTTATCAATATTGTTGTTCTCATGACCTAACTGGAAGGTTATGAGTTATGAGGCCAGATAGCCTCATGGACAAAATAAATCTCTCGCTTGGCGAGAGAAGAAGGTTACGCGGTCCGTTTGCACGCCTTCGTAACTTCTTGACCATTATTAATAGTTTTTTTTCTAATTTATTCATTGTTTTAAGTATTTTTTATTTACTTTTAGTAATTATTATTTAACATGTGATTTTTCAGCCGTTTTTTGAAGACACTAAGAGATGCACTATTTTTTAGGTTTTTAGTAGTAGTAGCAGTAGTAGCAGTAATTGTAGTAGGAGTAGTAGTAGTAGCGGTATTAGTAGTAGTAGTAGTAGTCAGGCGCGGATCTAGAGGCGTGCGCCGCGTGCGCCCCCTCTAAATCCGCGCCTGGTAGTAAGGGGTGGACATAATATGAACTTGACATAATATGAGCGCTAATCTTTAGACTAGATTTTTAGGCTAAAGTCCTTTCTTGAATTAAATATTTCATTGATTCAATCATTATAAAGATTTACATTGGACAAGTGCTTATAAATTTATTGACTTTAAAACATTTTGTAGCTAAAAATTAATAATATAATTAACTGGTATCAATTCATTAATATTAATTTTATGTACATTTCATATTATGTCCACCCGCATGGACCTGCGCAGTAGTATTAATAGTTGTAGTAGTAGAAGTAGTAGTACCGGTAGAACTTGATAGAGTAGAAGTAGTAGCAGTAGGAGAAGTAGTGGTAGAAATGACACTATTAGTAGTAGTATAATTAATTGTAGTACATGAAGTATTTCCAAGTTATAGTAGCAGGAATACCAAATTGTTTATTCTGTGAAATATATATTTTGCTTGTAAATCTTATTTGGTGACATTTTTTTCCCAGAACATAACAAAAATCACTATTTTTAATCTATTTAAGTTCAAGATATTTGTTTTATAACATGCAACACATTAACAAAATAAATATTGTTTTAAACAAATTTGCTAAATACAAAGGAATATGCAATGTTAAGTGAACTATCATTTGCGCACAAAACAAAGTATGATATCTTGTTTTGCCTGTAATGATTAACTGGCAAATGTTTTTGGGCACTACTTACTGGCAAACGAAGAAAAATAATATTATTAATTGAATAATATTTCATAGTTTTATGTTGCATATTCATACATTTCGCACGGGAAGTCATACTTAACCAACCGCTTAAAATATTTTGTTGAGTATTCCTGTTGTAAAAGTAAATGTAATGAGAGTTGTAGCCGTGGAAATAGAACTAGAAGTAGTAGTAACAGAAGAAACAAAAAGTGTTTGACTTTAAACTGTACCCTCTGTGTCATCTTTGTTGGTATTTCTACATCAGTAATTATAATTATCAATTGCACATAAAATCGGTGATTTTAACGTAAACATCAAGTATGTTCTTGAATACGGTTGTTAAATTGGGCGTTCAAAACAGTTCAGGACAGACAACGTCATGTACATGTGCATCCGTACGTTAACCTGTTTCTTCTCAGATATATTCTGCTGGCTCTGTGTATGATTGTTTTGGTGTACCCTTTGATTGCAAACATTTTTAATTTGATGACAATAAATTAGCTATATTTACAAGTGTAAGCTCATTGATACTGTTGAATTTAAATTGCCAATTTTGATAGAGAAGAAAATAATGTAAAAGCACTTTGTCAACTATAAATTATATATTTTGTTAATGTTTAATGACATTTTTATTCCTGCTGCTTTGACACTGGTACAAATGGTGTGATTAGAATTGTTGCCACGTTTATTATATTGATTAAAAAAAATATATTTATCTATTAATTGGGGATTGCTGCCTATTCAGATCTATTTAAATGTCCGTAATATAGATTAACCTTCTATTAGCAATATTTTATATCTAATGGTAAAAAAAACTATGATAATAATAAAACTTACGAAAATGATTTTCCACGAAAATATCGCCTATATAGATAAGATGCATTTGATTGATTGTATTGTTGTTTACATGCTATATTAACAAATAAGTTTTATTCCAAATGATAAGATTTTGATAGATATTTGAATTGCTATTTGCTATTTGAACTATTGATCTTTGAATTAAACAGAAATTAGAACTTATGAAAAAATATAAGCAATCTTGAATATAAGTGCAATTGAAGACAAATTATAAGATTATATGATATGATGACTTTTTTTCTGAGCAATGGTATAATATGATACCTTATTTATGCCAATCTATAGTGAATTTATAGGTATTATGTTTTAAGTTTTATTCCAAATGATAAGATTTTGATAGATATTTGAATTGCTATTTGCTATTTGAACTATTGATCTTTGAATTAAACAGAAATTAGAACTTATGAAAAAATATAAGCAATCTTGAATATAAGTGCAATTGAAGACAAATTATAAGATTATATGATATGATGACTTTTTTTCTGAGCAATGGTATAATATGATACCTTATTTATGCCAATCTATAGTGAATTTATAGGTATTATGTTTATTATTGAACGCATTTCACTCACCCTAGAAACATTTTTCTTTTAATTGTTTAAATAAAATGCTATTGGAAGTTTTAAATTAGTAAAACAGTTAAATCTTTACTCTTCAGCAAAAGTTTTGATTTGTTTGAATGAAAAAGTTTATAGTAGTGAATCAAAATATATTATGTACATACCATAGCATAAATGATGATATATTTCACTGGCTTAAAGTGAAGTTATTAGATTGTTGGCTTTCTAAACAAAATTAGTGTCAATCATTAGACACAATTTTGGTAAATTTAAGTGTCTAATCTATTATTTGTTTCAGAAAAAAAACGATATTTTCAAAAGTATTCGATAACGAGATATGCAATCCATTTAGGCAACTAAAAGTTCATTGACGTTGGAATAACATGTTTACATCTAATTTGAGTATCCATTGCTGTTTACGTACGTCATGGACGTGATTTGTCTAATCTATATATAAATTTCCCCATGATATCACTTTTTTTTGTTAGTGTGATGCATAAGTTCATCCACGCATTAAACACCCATATATTAAAACATTTATTTTCATATTTGTATTCATTTACAACTAGTTTTGTTCAAATAACACATTCAGAATATTTCTGGAGCGTAAAATAACCCGTATAATATTTGAATGAACATATGCGATACATTGTTGATATAAGAGTATAAAAGGTGATACAATGTCACCCTTAATTAAAAGGGTGAGAGTAGCATCACCCTGCCATCTTGGATTCACAAACAATGAATTCAAACAATATTTTAGTCAAGAACAGACTTTCTACTACACATGAGTATGCTATTCATTTGAGTCATAACGAATATGTGATCTTTCAGGAAAACATGTTATGTGAAAGTATACCTAATTGTATATCAATTGTACAATAAAATCTCATTTGGGAATCTGGTACAAAATATTTGAACACTTATTTTATTTATAAAACATATATAAAACATATCTACAATTTGCATGCAAATCATCACAGTATATTATTTAATTGAAACCAATATAATCAAACTACATTTTAAAATATATAGTTACATCATCATACATATATTTAACATCAATCTTAAAGTCCTAATTACAACCATATCATTACTGCAGTCACAGATATATATTGGTCGACTACATTATATCAACTTTTTATTATAAAACACTGAACCAGTAAACATATATATGTTATGCACTTCTCTTAAATTTCAATCCTAATTTACTCCGCTTTTTCTTCTCACTTTCTCCTTTGGGGTTGTCGCCTTCAAATCCAAAAGAAACCGATTTGGTAACTTTAGTCCCTGCAGTACTACTGTTGCCTTCGTTGCTATTGGCAATGTCTTCAAATCCAGGTAACTTTGCAGGATCTAATGGTAGCTCTGTGTTCTCTTCATCTTCATTTGGTTCAGATTTTGTATCTTCTACAGGGTCATCAGTATCAGGGTTCACGCTTTGTCCGACATTCTCAGTATTCTTCTTGTTTTCAATTTCTTCCTGTGTTCCCCCGTTCACTGCCTTTTCCAAATTATCTCGGAACTTCGCAACCGCCGCCTGCTTCATAATATCACCATTCACAGTCTTCTTTGGTAATTCAATCTCGGTATCTTTAGCTTTTGGAATGCCATTGTTTGAAGGAGAGTTTTCAAGCATTTTTGGTGCTTCGTATACGTCTTCCTTTAGTGGTTCCATCGGAACAGTTTGTTCCTTTAACTGTCTCTCCATCGTCATGCGACTACTTTTGCGGCGTGTTTTGCCTGCGTCTGTAAATAAGTATGTTAGGTTAAGTCATCAAGTAATGGAGAGAATACATATATTATCTAGAATTATATCAATTAGACAATGATGATTCGTGATTGGGAATGGTCTGAGATTACTGAGGCTATCGATTAATACAACAATGTCATCAAAGTTATTTAACTGTAATTAGTTTTGATTGATTGAATTCTTGATTGTCTGATTTAATTGATCAAACAAATCATTTGGTGTCATATCAATATGAAATCACGCATCGCATCGATAAGTAAAATTTAGTAAACAACGATAAACATTTTGATACAAAAATTCTGCACAGAAACTTGTATCTCAAAATACAACAACACATAAATGTCAGTTATATATAAATGTAGTACAACAGTTAAAACATGCTTGATATTATGAGTTATGTAGAAGGCCTACCACATTAATTAATAAAAAATAAGAAAACCTATAGGTTTAAATGTTCAAATATATATAATTTGATTTTTTAAAATAAAATAATTATTGTTTAATAGCATTTTTAAAGACTTATAATGGAAATAAAAGCCTCAGATGAAATGAAATAATGAGATAAAAATAATCAAATCACTCGAAGTGAAATGTTGTTTCGTGAAATGAAAATATCATGGAAATAGTTATTTTAGAGCTGGATACCACACTCAAAAAGAGAGAGAAACAAGAAATCCATATAAAGTAAATAATTAGAAAGAAAGATAGGTGATTTGAAAAAAAAAACAAAGGTAAGATTGTTAAACGCATTCTAGATATCCAAAACACATGTAAAAATTGTTGAAAGCCAAATAGAAGATAAGCCGTAGATTAACTGTTCATAACAATTACCCATGTCTGTGGTGAAATAATGTGATCCGGCCAGAAAATACGAAAATAATGTAAGATACATATGGATTTAATTAAATAAATAAATACTAGAGTCTTTATTATAAGTCTAACCATTTTATTATATGAATTTCTTATTGCAGCAATTGCATTCAACAAAATGTTTTTTATGTTGAGTCGTTATATATGGTATCTAATATGATCGCATTCAGTATTTGGTATTATAATACAACGTTTTCTGTTTATCATACACAATAAAATTTAAATGAATAACATCTAACTACTGACTAGAAAAATAGCACTAAACGAGCAACTGGAATAATTTTCTCCTTTCTCGAATATGATTGCTTGACTGTGAGTTACAAAATGCCGAAAACGAGTGCAGTGTGGACGGTTAAGAAGAAGCTACATTATTTATCTCTTGGCTTTATACATTGAAAAAGAGAAAATGTTTCCTGTTTGCTAAAAATGCTCATCGATCTATCGCAAAAAGCAGGTTTGCTTATATTCACATCAATAATATCACAAAAACCTAAGTTGATAAAACATGGTATACATAATTAAAATACTGGTAAATATATTCGGAGCACCATAAAACATATTTTAACTGTACAAAACAAATCCTACAAAATTACAAATATCACACATGTGTGCTTAAAAACAAGTGATACGAGAACTGGTTGCAACTTTACAAAAATAAAATAGCATCACGGCTTTTGACAGAAAACCAGATGTTTGTGACTATATGTGCGTGGGTGTTGAATATTCTACATATAACAAAGAAATATTATTTTTTGTTTGCAAGCAAGCAAATTTCGGACAAATAAATTTTCAAGCAAGTACTCATAAGGTCTTGATTTCTTAAAACAAGCGATTTTCATCACCAGACGCGATTTTCACTTGTTTTGTTTATGAAATGGCAAAGAGCTGCAGGATTATCGTTGCTTATTATTTAAAAAAAAAGAAGAAAAACGTAACAGCTGGCGATGAAAATCGCACTTATTTGTTAAAATCAATCCATAAATATGAAATTAACTTCTAGAGATAAATCGAGTGCTGATTTACTTTTGATTTTGCCACAAAGCACTGAAAACAATAGTAATGTTAAAACACCGATTTAGTTAAACTAGTTGACAAATAACATTTTCTTTATTTAACTGAGTAATTGATACACTAACCATAACTTTGGACACTCATGTTGTATATAGCCGACCAGCAAAATGGCTTAAACCCCAAAAAGTCTAGTTTCTATCAAATAAACATGAATATTGCTAGTGCGATTGACTTTTATCCTGTCCTAAAGCAGCCCAAAAATATTTTCGTATCGTTAATATTCGACGTCAACAAATACCAGCAAGCATCCACATCAACACGCAAATATGATTTACCTTGAACATGCATGAAGTTATTTACGACAAATAGGTAAATGCTTGTGTAAGTTTAAACCATGTGCTCATAAATATATTTCAACCAACATAAAAAATGAAACTGACAGTAGTACGAAAAATGCAAAATCATCCAACTGTACAATACAATACAATACCAACCAAGAAACAGACCACAACACAAACTACATTATCAACTACAAAGAAAAATTAATTTTACGATACATCTTATTCAACTTTTGATGCGGCTTACTCTTTGATTTCTGACTCGCGTAGTTGGGTATCTTCATGCCGCTCTCTCGCAGAATCTCGAGCAGTTCGTAGCGGAAGGACGAGATGTCCTGTTTGATCTCATTGAGGTCATCCTCGGTGACCCCGTCCGATTGCTGTGACCTCTGGCGGTGCATGATGTAGCGCTTAATAAGGTCACGCATGACCGTCTGGTATTTGGCCTCGCGCTCGTTGACCTTTTTGACTAGTTTCTATGGAAACATAAACGCGAAATAACATGGTATTTTATTATTATCAAATATTCATTATTAGATATTAATAATAAGATAAGGAAATAATAAACGAAAGATGTATAAAGATATAGCTTTTTTTCAGAGCGTATTTTGCCCAATTACCTTAATACCATGGTCCCTTAATCGGGTTCAAAATTATTTGAAGGGCTCCGTGTAACAATGTGTTAAGTCTGAAATTGACATTTTGGGAAAAGAGGCATTGACTGCTTTAAACTGGTCAGTTATATAAGGATTGGCAAGGATTGGCCAAATGACGAAATAACTTTGATAGCATTGATTTCGTAGCATGGGTTGAGTATATAACATGGATCTATAATCATGTGACATTTTGCAATACAATTTAGCGAAACATGTTTAGTCAACTTAACACATTTTGGCACGGAGCCCTTCATTTGTTTGTAGAAAGTAATAAAGTGGTGATATATGGTAGGTTCAATTATATTGCTTAGAAATAAATAGATAAATGGTTTCAATTGCACAAATGATGCTTTCTCACAACATATACGCCTTACCCTTATACTCTGCCACTTGCTGCGTTTATGCTTTTTGGTACAGCGACAGAATTTCTCCCTTATCCACAGAAACACATAGTAGAATGTCTTTGGTGTTGGGATGATATTGAACGGAGCCGGAAGCGTTCCGCCTTCTTCAAAATAACTCATCCATAGTTTCGCGCGTGCGTACTTCCATTCGGAATCGGAATCATTCTAGAATAAGGAATTAACACATTGATTTATTTCTAAATTTTGAATGAATTAGGGTGCGAACTTTTAACCGCAACGTTTGTACAGATACGACAAGATAACACATAAAGCCATACACAATATAACCTTCTACATCACACACAATCATGTATCTATAAATTGAGATTTCAAACCTAACACTTTACCATGCTCGTTTACGTTTAACCACTATGTCGACCAGTGAAACAAGATTGTCCAAGGACAAAAACCCAGCTCTCGACAATCCACTCTAGAAACAAACACCAATTAAAAGAGATACACAAAAACACGCAGATAAAGTGATGCAACGTGTAGAGATAATGAATTCATAGTCGTGACGTGTACCACTTAGACATGTAATTTTACTATTAGAATAACTTTTAAAATAACCAGAAAATGATTTTTATCGTGAAGGTGAAATAAGGTGAAATATATTTTTACTTTACTTTATCAGAAAGAAACAACGGAGATAAAACGGACGCTCAAGATTTTAAACATAAAAGCACACTTCACTTTGACACACAATTATGGTAATTCCCACAATATACTAAAACGAACTTACTGAAATGTACTGGTAGCTATTACTCAGCATAGCAATGAGCATGTTGAGAAGAACGACGATCATGATTGCGCTGTAAGTTCCAAACATGAGTTTGCCAACGAACTGTGTAAAGTCATGATTCTGTTTCAGCTCAAAGTGCCGAACATCAACCAATCCATAAACGGCAAAGTAGAGGGTCTGCAGGATTTCAAATAAGCTGCAAAAGTATATATAAATGAATTGTATCAATAGATTAATTAAAATTATATAACATGAATTTAGATTATATAAATGGGATTAGTACATCATTTTTATTTTTAGCTAAAGGAAAATAAAAAGACTATCTACACAACATTTTATTTCCCAAAATGAAAATATATTAACAATCAGGATAATACCACAGGTATCTTTATAAATAAAACTAACTTTGCAAGCGTGGCATCACAATCACAACTCCGCCTTGTGTTATTTTCGCTTCTCTCAAGACATTCGTTGCAGGATTTCGTTCGCTCTTCGGCATAATACCAGTACAGCTGGTTGACGCCGCAGCTGTACGAGAAAATGACGAGGGCGGCTATGAGCAAGAACTGCATTATGTCGCGCACCTGTTTAGAAAGTGGGAGATATGGGAGAGAAATATCATTAATCAACATAATTTATTCATATGTATTTATTTGAGTCGGGTGTGACATAGGGGGAGTGCCTCAGTGTGGTGGAGCGAGAAATCCACAACCCGCAACGTTTACGCCTATATGGAATGGGTAAAATTAAATTGGAGCGTTTTTTTCTGGATCTGCACTTTTAAATATATGAAATAGAATGCATAACTGTATATGTATTTTGTTTAGAGGACAGGGAGGCTTGCACACTTATTATGTAATAAAATGAAATATAATCTATTATTAATACAAGTGTATTTTCATAATTTCCTAGGAAGTATAACATGTTTATTCATTTGGGTTTACTAGTCCATATATGTACTTTTTGCATACATATAAATTATCTGTTGGTGCTTGTGTTAATTGTATCTTTCACTTTGGAAGCCAATGCTTATAAGAAATCCTTGGACAAACATCCATTATGCAGAATCACACCTTGAAAGAATGCTAATGAATATGACAATTTGACTCACCATTCTACCAAGGGAAATCTGCAGGGGCCCTAAGTGAGGATTCACAGTGAAAATGTAGATGAGTTTTAAGGAACTGAATATATTGGCAGCTGCGAATAAGCCCTCCGATATAAGGTTGGGATCAAATGCGTCCCATTCGTCCCTGGGGGCGTTGGCCGCTGGGTTGCCTGTCCGCTTCTCTTCTTCAACCTGAAATACATACGCTTTTATGTATAAACTTATTTTACATAAAAAATATTACGTTAAAAAATGTAATTTTAGAAGCAGTGTTTTATATTCATTTTTTTCATGTCCAAAGATCACAAAAAAATCCTGGTACATGTACATGTATGTGGTTTTATAAAATGCAATAGTGAAAATTGTGTTACTGTATCTGCAACTGAAAATTATCGCCATTATATGGAGTTATGTTGGTGAAAATCCTAATTTCAAAGTCATTTAATGGTACCTTACGAGTAAAAATGTATAGCAAAATGTGATGCGAATTGTTGTTGAATTGTTTTCAAAATGATTAGAGCATAATTGTTACAATTGCTGTTTTTTAGGGAAGCAATGTTGTATTATACCCTGAGATACGCGACGAATTTCAAAGTGAATGTTGCGATGTAAAGGGAATTCGTGATGAAATCCAAGATGTTCCACAGATCCTGAACATACGCCTTGGCAC
This sequence comes from Hydroides elegans, assembly GCA_001703475.1. Lineage (NCBI taxonomy): Eukaryota > Metazoa > Annelida > Polychaeta > Sabellida > Serpulidae > Hydroides > Hydroides elegans. Next base: position 13,224 of record LQRL01163080.1, read on the forward strand.
CCTCGTCCCACAACTGCTTCACTTCAGCCCATATGAGACCTGTTCGAGTGAAGAAAATAGATTGATCAATATCGATATCTTCACGATATATCAACATACCCAGTACGCGACAATGTCTTCAATTTATACGTTATGAAGGTATATTTTACGAGGAATTAACGTCATAACGGAAACTTTGTCAATAGTTTTTTTTCATGGAACAGCTATTTCCACGACACACCGATAAACTTTTAGATGCGACCCAATCAGAACCAAAATAGTGCGTCCCCAATCATTCTTTGTATGATATTACCTTAAATCAAAAGTCATGAAGTATAATAATAAAAATATATATATGATACAATTACAAACCTAGGACATAAACCATGATCATCCATTCTATGCTGGTGGGAGTGGAGCCTCGTATTTCTCTCGATCGCTTCTTTTCTCCACCCTCGTCCTCGTTTCCTATATTGATGATCGACTCTATTCGTTGTGAAGCAAGGATGAGCAAAACTAAACACAAAATACACGATGATATAATTGACTATTTTCAGATGAACTATACAGTTTCTGTTTTATGATGCATAAATATGACCTGCTTTTAGCTTAAACAATAACGAAAATTAAATCATGAAAATACGTTTTCCTATACAACAGGTATGTTATCCATGCTCAACTTTAGAAAAATTGCCATCAAGCCTTAGATTCCCTACATATAGTATTATCACATAAAATTATAATGATCTGTAATGAAGATACGTTGACAGAAAAACTATTAAATGTTTTAATAACTATTTCAATTTGCCTATTTGCAATGCCATATCATCACATAAAGCATCATATTTGATCCTGTTACATACAACACGACAAAAACTATTAACATGCTTTTAGTTACCAAATGGATTTCCTGAGAGGTATAGTGACTCATTTTATAGTTACATCCTTTTTACTCTTTTTATTTGACAACTTACACAAAAATGTCATGTATGAAGCACTGTGGCAGATGAATTTAATGAACGGACGACGCATGAATCTTCCAACTGAACTTTTGGGCAGCACCAAGTAAATGAGAGACATAATTGGGTAGAGTAAGCACACTGAGACGGTCAGTATAACCTGGAAAGAAGGAAAGAAATAGAGATTTACACAAAACGTTTTAGGGCGCGGTTCCATGACGTGAAGCTCCACCAGCTTCTTTAATTTGTTTCCACTATGTACTTTATTTGACTTTAACGAGCCTCTGAGAAAGCCTATAAAGAACATAGCGGAAAAATACTGATGGAGCTTCACGTCATGGAACCACGCCCTAAATAGGCGGCATGAGAGCCCTTAGAATATATGGGTAAATTGTGCCTGTGAATGTGGAATATATTTTTTACTCAACCATAATTTCTTATAATTCTTTTTTAAACATCTTTATAAATCAACCATATTAAGGAAAATGACATATTATAAGAATATAATGGACAAACAGACCTTGAATACAATGTGTCGTCTGCGAAAACCAGGAAGGCCTTCGTACCACAACGACGACAATAACTGTTGGCAATTAGGATGAGCAACAAACTACAAAAAAAAAAGAAAAAGAAAAAGAAATATAACTATTGATTGAACAAAGATTATATGCTCTCAAGATATAAATTAGCCATATGTTTTCAATAAACACAGCTTTCAGCATTCGTTCTGTATCGATTAAAGTGAAATCGTATGTAAATAATTTGATCTTTGTGTTTCGATTCACCATAAAACTTCAGTCAACACTTAACACAGATTGCATAGCTCAATAAAGAATATACAATATGTTGTTTCTTAGAATTTCATAATAGAATGGGATTATCTTTGAAAGTAAATGAGCATAAGCACGAAACATACCCGTTTTTGTTTATATTTGATGGCCAGTTTAAGTCGCGCCAAATTCATCTTTTCGGTCTGCTCCCCAACCGGTCCATCTGGATCATTATTCAGAATCACTTCCAATTCCTGCGAACCTCGAGTCTGTTCCAACAAATCCACCGCGAACTCCGTACATTGCTTAGCCATTGACTCATACTCCAGCTTGAACTCATTTTCCAGTCTACTCAACCGCTTCAGTTCCCAACTTAGTTCGAATGCTGTCAATATGGGATCCTTGCTGGAGAGGCAAATAAGCGATGGACTCACGAGCGCGCGATACGCGTTGATGCGCGATCGCGAATGGTTCAAACTATCGTCCACGCTCTTGCCTTTGCATTCGACGCAACTGCAGCGAATGTCATGTGGTTTGGCGATCCGGTCGCCGCGATCCAGGAGGATTTTGAGGATTTCGTAGTTGTCGCGGTGGGCGGCTAGGATGATTGGGGTGATGTCTGGAGTGAACGAGCTTGAGGGAACGCCGCCAAGGAAACCCTTTTTTGAGTTTAGAATAATATAATAAACTAATAAATATAAATTATAATTTTTAGATTATTTTATATCTAGTAGAGAACCATATATTTGTTTTAGCAGAGAAAATGATAAAACAAGAAGCATTTTTTTAAAGTTCCAAATGATTGCGTGGTCGATTAAAGAACCAGTCGATACGCATTGTATATTGACTGTAATTTAATTGTGACATTGAAAGTTTTATAACGAAGAGTTGGCTAAATTGTTTGACTACAATTTATGGGAAACTGTACTTTGGAGCCATCTAATACATATATGCAAAAAAAATATATCGAATTGTAAAATGTGAGTTTTCATCTTCTCAGAAATTAGGCCGCGTTCACGCAAACGAAAAAAGCTCGGAAAAAACACGAAACCCGATACTTTCGCAAGCCACATTTATATAAAAGCATAGCAATTTATCCCCTCTGTAAACGCAAAAATTTAGGATATTTTTTTTTGTGTGAACGCGCCTTTATAGTTTAAATCATTGGTATAATCTACTGAAATATTTAATTATAGTTTTAAAAAGTTCGAACAACAGGGTTTGAGCTCTATTGGCTATGATAATTATCATGATGCATTAAATAAATGTTTATGCTACTTTTCACTCGGTGAACAGGAATGCTACTTCCAACTATGGGTCAATATGCTTAAATCTCAATAAACTATATTTTTGTATTAACTTAACTAAAGACATGCTAACTAAAATGCAATGAACGTGCAATCATCCATACACACAGCATGTTAATAATAAAATGTATGTTGCTAAATTAGTATCTATATACATTAACTTAAAAATGTAAGGTTATCTGATATGATATGCAACTGCAATGAGTATCCATATTTGAATGGAACCCTTTTCAGATAATCAATTGACCCACAAAAGTGAGTATTTTTTAGGATTATTGTTCTCTCATTTAAAAACTCATATATATCGAAAATGGTCGTTCTACAATGTTAGGCAACCAATAAGAATGGGCGAGAAAGTCAATTTTATGTTTCTCACTACAAGGCAAAACGGGATACTTTCGCAGCATACATGTACTTTCACAAGCAAATGTTCTAATGAAAAATAACTTTTATAGGAAAACAATCGTTAAAAAAAAACTAAAAAATAAAGGGTTTCAGGGCCTGGCCACATTAGAACCTTTGTCTTCCCTAACAAACTTGTCTTCTAATGTGTTTCTTATGGGAAACTGAAAAAAAGAGCTACCTAACCACTCGTTGTTTTTGGTTTCCCATAAGGAATACATTTGAAGACAGGTTTGTTAGAAAATAAAAGCAAGAACTAACTTCCAATGTGGCCAGGCCCTAAGCATGATTCAAACGCTTATTATTATGCGAATGTACTCAGGAATTATATGAAACATATGGTGAAAATAATAAATAAGTTCCTACACTGCTTTGGCTTTACATAAAACAAAACATATAAAGCGTTTTCTATTTACACTGTTCAACTATCATTCACAATGTTCTAGTAGACATAGATCTCTTTATTATCTTTCATTTCACAAATCTTAAGTAATATAAAATAATGTAATATATAATGTATAATTCCTTAAGGAAAATGTTTTAGAATAGCTTAAAACGATGTTTGAAAATATATGTTCGAAAATGTCAGGTTTCGTGTTTTTCCGAGCTTTTTCGTTTGCGTGAACGCGACCTTACATTAAGAATACATTGGAGAGCAAGAAAAAAGGCTGCTTTTTAAACAAAAAATAAAAAAAATAAAAATAACCGCACCCTGATGTTTATTATTAGTATGTGTGTTATTGTAGGTTACTTCAATTATGTCTTGTGGGACACTGGATATAGATGCAATGTTGGAATACAAACTCCTAGGGTTATATCTAACAACTTCCATATGGTCATGCAATTAAAACTTACAGGCTCATTGACTGAGCTAGAGTCGGGATCACGGGAACCTTCTTTTATTGAGGACGTAGATTCAAAAACATCGTCATTACTTATTGAACTTGTGCTATCTTTCTTGCTGATTTTTCTATGTTTGGCGGCTCGTTTGCGAGCGTCTTCCACTACTTTTGTCAACGATGTTTTTGAATTTTGTTTCTTAGGGGTGAGCAGGGACAAAAAGAAGCAATGTTAAAGTTTAAAAAGATCTCATAAGAAATAGAATAATATTTTAGAAAGTTTCATTAAAAGATGAAAGCATAAATGCGAAGCAACAGTTGGATGGACTAAAAGAAAACAACATTAGCGTAAAACACAAAACATTAGGAGAATCTCTAAAAACTACCTGTTAGTTTTATATGTTTATCTAAAGATTATATTCTAATAGAAATCCGACCAAGTATCGTGCTTTATCCTCTGATAAAGGAT
>LQRL01163112.1:0-10984 GCA_001703475.1 Hydroides elegans
ATGTATATATGTGTGTGTTCTGTTATTTTGTTATATTGTTATTTGTTGAATTGAAATTTGAATAAAACGTTATCTTATCTTATCTTATCTTATCTTAAAAGACACATCTACACGCCAAGACCTTTCATTTGAGCCTTTTCCCAGGTCTGTACGACCATCTGTTACAAAGATAGCCAGGAAAAGAGTATATGACGGACAGACGGATGAAAACCCCAAATCTATAGGCCCTTAACCTTTGAGGTTGGGGCCTAAAAACACACAGATGATTCTCAATCTCATCACCGGTCACTTTTTCAACCTTCACTCGTAATCTCGTCAAAAACGTGACACTTGCTGGGATTTCATGAGAACACCTGTTTAATTCTCTTTTCAATTTTATATTATTGAATGAATCTTCAAGATTATTTACATGGTTTGGTTTGATTAAGTTTCAGTTCATACGAGGAAATTGAATCGTATAAACCTTTATTATCGCCCATGGAACAAAACAAAAATACGTACAATTTCACAAGCCATTCTCCTTCTAGCATATTCGACCAATTGTCTTCCGTTAATGTAATACCATCTCTTCTTCCTTCAATACAAATGCTAGTCGTAAGGACCATAAATACCACAATATTTGTGTAAAACATTTTTAAGGAGTTCCTTCAGCGTCCAATCTTCCGAACGGCTTACGGTTCGAATGTATCCACGTTGCATTCGAGTGGTTTTTTTGTGAATAGCGCAACATTGGATAGTGTAGACATATTCGATATTATAATTAACTATCTGCATGTTGCCATCCGGTTTTAGCGTCGCTTATGCAAAGATGCTTGGAGATTTTAATAAATGAATAAGTAAGCTATATTGGTGTTATTCCAGGACTTCCACACACATCTATATGGTGTCAGATGTCCATTTATAATACGAAGACATAAATAATATACCAACATGGCCAGTGCACTCAGAAGACCAAAAGAACTCAGTTTCGAGGGAAATGTTGCCGAAAACTGGAGGGCCTTTGAAATGGATTTTGACATTTATGTAGCCGCAGCAAGACCAGATGCCGGCGACAAGACTATCTCATACATGCTCCTAAACCTCGCTGGTAAGGAAGCCATTGAACGCGCTAGAACATTCGCTTATGGTGAAGGAGAATCCGTAGAGAAGCCGAAGTGTTTAAAGCAAAAGTTCAAGGAACTTTGTGACCCGCGGAAAAATTTGACAATTCTTCGACCCCGGTCAATACACGTAGTCAGCGCCCGAACGAGTCATTTTCGTCGTATTTTGTGGAACCAAGCGGAAAGTTGTGAATTTGGTGATACAATGACAGAGTTCATACGTGACAAAGTGAAATTCACATTACGGCTATAGCATCTGGAAACCGTTTCGATTTGAAAATTGACTCAGGTGCTAAGTGCAATGTTGTTTCCATGAACACGCTACAATCCATGAGAATCCCCTTTACAATCAACACGTCAGCAAAGATCACGCTGATATCATATTCAAATACGGAAATGCGTACGTTAGGAACCTGTGAACTCCAATGTGTTATTGCGAATCAGAATGCCATTCTCAAGTTTCATGTCATTGATAAGCCAGTGAAGAGTATCATTGGTCTACCCGATGCATTAAGATTACAACTGTTGCATCTTCACCCGAGGGTGCACATCAAAACAAAGGAAACGCAATCCAGCATTTGGGACAAATACAGACGCCGAAAATCAACATCATCCAATACATACAAGACGCAGCCATTCGAAGGTCCTACTCGATTCGAAAAACTGCAAATGCGCATTCCTCATCGCATCATCGACCGAGAGAAAAAGCAACATCAAGAATTCGGACGACACACTCACATCAAGTCATTACATGACAATTGCAGATCGTCAGATAACGCACCAGTTCCCAGTGTCATCCTGATCCAACCGTTCAAAGCCATAATGACAACACTGTGACAGCTGAGAATGTGACAGGTGGAAGAAATACGCTTTGTACAAAGAGTGTACAGACTGATACAAGTGTGAAGCGACAGAACAATAGGCATTTTTATCCTTCGCATATCCCTGTCCGTGACCAGAAACTTACATCCGTTTCCTCATCGTATCCAGTTTTGCGTAAAGTTCATCCTTTTCGACCCGTTCCTAAGCCTAGACCGCCCAGAGTCATTCCTGAACATTCGACAGTTTGACAGCCCATGTGTAAACCGTTGAGCTGTCCGGTACCCAAAACTGTGTAGTTTTATTTAAGTTTATCTTCAAACTCCATCTGATATCGCCCAACGTCTGACTGTGTCCAAACCCAAGAGTTTTCAACCACCGAAGACAAGTGCTTTGACACTTTATTTTCTTAAAATTCCAGAACTGTGAAGCCCTGTGTTTTAGTTTTATTCGGATTATCTTATGTTTACATATTTTTGACTGGTTTTACAATATCTTGTGGTACGAGTAATGTTCTTGATCATTTGGTATTGATATTTTATATTGATATTTATTAGTGCATAGTAGTTAGTTTCGATATACATAAGTGCTTAACGAGTTTTTTCTTATTCATATGTTTCAGTGATGCCTGATCAAAGACTGCTTTAAATTTCGAGTTATAATGTTCACCAAATCAATAGTTTGGTTTATTTGCAAAGATCTGATAATTCGGTAAGATTTGTTTATTTACTTTTTACATGTTTACTTCATGATTTACAAGTTGCAAGATTTACATTTGAGATAAAAAGTCTTTTAATATATCATTATCGTTAATATAATTTATCGTGTAAGTAGCTTATTTAATACTTGTTCTTTTAATATGTTTATTTCTTGTATGCATATTAGCTTTGATGAGTAATTTTAATTTTTGTAAAATTCTGAGTGATAATTTAAGGTTTTCTCATAGTGTAATTGTTGCTACACTCGTTGAAAAGAGGGATGTAGACATATTCGATATTATATTTAACTATCTGCATGTTGACATCCGGTTTTAGCGTCGCTTATGCAAAGATGCTTGAAGATTTTAATAAATGAATAAGTAAGCTATATTGGTGTTTTTCCAGGACTTCCACACACATCTACAGATAGAAACCATCCGGGTCACCAAAAAATCTGCTTTGTAAAACATATGTTCTTTTAGGTTATCTAACCAGGCATCAAATGAACAGATTTATAAAAATGAAATGTTCGTTCTCGATTCAAAATCGAAACTTCCGTTTTGGTAAATCGAAACAAATATAAAAGGACTTCATGGCATATTTTTCAAAAAGTTGTAAAATCACCTTTAAACAGTATTTCAATACCGAAAAACAACAAAAATGTTTTTAAATATTCAAATTTCAATATTTCTCAGTCAGCTAATATGTTTTTATCATTATTAGAACAGAAAATGAACACCTCTTGATACAATTAAACTGTTTGATATTACCAACTTACCTAGCACATACTTCAAATAATTATCTATCATGAAATTTCAAGCAGGTTAAATCAATTTCGAAATAATCAAACTCACTATTTATTAGGTAAATTAAGAAATTGTTTTAAACTGTCATTCTTAAACTGCTAAAAATCTCAAGTTTTAGCTAAAAAGATTTTTTTCTCAAAATTTCCAAGCAAGCTGGAATATGGTTGGTAATTCTTTTTTTTGTGAGGAACAGTTGGTGTTGTGCTCTTCACATCGGATTTTTTTCTGAAGCCATCAACAAAAACAAAACATTTTTTATCATGGCGTAAAACATGCCGCTTAAATATACCACAGATTTATCTGAAGTAATATAATTCTATTTTTATAGAGTTTATATTTTTTCTGAATTTGTCTTTACGCCAGCATTAAAATTGGAGTCATAGAGTGGACTTTACTATCAGGAAAAGATAGCTTGAAAAGTAAAGTGGATATATTTATATGCTTTATAGGCTAAGAAATGGCATTGGGTGGAGTAAAACACGAGAATCTAATAGAAGAGCTCAAGTAAGCTGGACTTGATACAAAGGATGTACAAACAATACAGCCAGGTTTCACTGGAAGCAAGCTGAAGCAGGACAACTGCGAGGGAAACTTAGAGTATAAACGGGTAACTATAAATCAGGAATGTTTACTGGGAGAAAAATATTTACTAGTTGCGAATGAAGGAGCTTTGATAAGGATTGGGGAATCAAGAATGACACGGCAATTAAACAAGTGAACTAAAAATATTGAACAATTCAGCATGAATATGGTCATTACAAAGCAAAAGCCATTGGATGGTCACAATGTTAAACAAAGAAGTATATTAGAAGAGCGTTAAACAGAAAAAATGGGATTTATAAAGAGAAATAACGAGAACCCCATTAAGAAAAAATGATTATAATAATGTTGAATTAAGATCTCTTCAGTTAAGATCACTTCAGCCGTTAGATTCATTGAATACTATGTATGGTCAACATTGCTATATGGATTAGGTACATTGATCGTATAGAAAACACTGCAGCAGTGCATTGAAGCATTCACATTAACATCCATGGCTAATGACGATGACTAATAATAAGCTGGATTAAACTTATCAAAATTGAAAAAGTGATTCTGTTTTATGCAATACATAAAATAACGTTGTTTATTTTTGAAGTATATAACGAACCACAATTTACTACAACGCGATCTGCTGGATGATCAAGAACAAAGACGGAAGCGAGATATAATGAATGCAATAGAGTGGCGAAATAATTAAATGGACTCGTTTTGTGGTTCAGAAGGTGAAGTTTTCACTCAATGTTGATGTTCACGATATGCAATGCCAATCGTAGTGCAATTTGACAGCTCAGGTAGATAGGAAAGAAAATCAAGGAAATCCTAGTTTTTAATATAAAAGAAAAGAATATATCACCGAAATATTTTTCTTAAAGAGCCGATTGCATGCCATTCAACTAAAGCAGATATGCAGAGCTGTTCCTTAAGGATTATTCAGATTGGAACAGAAAATGAACACATTGTAATGACCATTTTAAATTTAAAAAGCAAACTCATTTGTTACATATGATCAATTTGTAACAATTGAATACACACCTTACAAAATGGTTGTTAAATATTAAAAGATTTAAATAAATAACGAAACCCCGATTTTTTACTCTTTGGGTCATAAATGGACTCATTCGATCAATATTCTAGTTATCATAGTTGCTGGTCTGATATTACATTTAATATGCATAAAGCCAATGTAGATCATAACCAGTTTGATGACATCAATAATCATAATGATAAAAACAACGAAGACATCAACGCTCATAACAAATATACACATGAAGAGCACCTCACGAGCTGTTCCCCCAAAAAGGTGTTCCCCACCCAATTCCAGCTGGCTTGGAGATTTTGAGAAAATCCGTTCTAGCTTGGAGATTTTAGCAGTTTGAGGAACACCTTTTTCGATATTTTCTTAATTTTTGTAATAATTTGGGAGAATAATTAGTTCAAAATTGTTAAAACTTGCTTGCAATAGTCTAATAAACAGTTATTTGCAATATATTATAGGTAAGTTAGTTATATTCAACATTTCAAATTTCTCAAAAGGTGTTCTCATTCTGCTCCAAGCTGGCTAGAAAGGTAAAAACGCCCAGCTGGCTTGGAAAAAATGAACACCTTTTTGCAAAATATTAATGTTCAAAAAGTATTATTTTATTGTTGTTCGTAATTGTAATATTGTATAAAGGTGATTTAACAACTTTTTGAAAAATATGTCGTGGAGTACCGTTCACACATCTCCCTCCTTTGATAACACACGGGAATCCAATACGAAGAACCTTGAAAAAACTTGTTTATGCTATCTGTCATAACACAATTATAAGATTTTTTAGCCCCCAACCGGGGCCTAGGTGCCCGGAGGGGGGCTATTAAAACGGGTTCATTTTTTTGGACCCAAAACGTTACCAAACAAAGTTTCGTCAAGGCGTAGCACAAAAAGGTAGCATGTAGGTATAAACATCAGTGGGAAGGAATGTGTGAAAAGTATCAAGGTAGATATGGGAACTATTCATTTTTAAAAATTATGAATGATAAGTTTGGAATTTTGTTTTGAATATGAAAATTTGCTACATTTTTGGAAATATATGACACACACTATTGTGACGCAACAATTATGTGTAGCAGCAATATATAGGGACAGTTTACTTGTGACGCAATTAATTCATTGTTGAATTTGTATAAAAAATGGATAAGCGGGACAATTGAGTTTAGAGTAAGATGTTGATAAATGGTTAATTTCACGTTTGCTACATGTTCATTACACAAAATAATGATCTAATATTAAATGCTTATAATACCAATAAAATTAGAATTAGAATTAGAATTAAAAATGTATAATTCTACTAATTATATTCGTAAATTGTCAATTATTTCAATCATTATTTGTTTTTAATAAGTCTGTTAAGAACGCTCGATTTAGAAATATTTAAGATTGAAGAGTTGAAAAAATATTGCATACAAGTATAGTTTTTTATAGTATAACATTGAATTATGAGATATTTATACAATTAACGGAAGAGGGAATAAAAGAGAGAAATTTGTTTAATAGAGAGTTAAGCGTGGAGACAAAAGCGGGGATGTGGAGAAAGGTAGGTGGTGAATGGAAACTGACGGGTGGGAGGCTGGGGGCTTGGCCCTCTACGATTGCTTGTTGAAATCATTTTTCGCCGCCTTGATTATTTTTAGATATGTTTAGTTCCATTTAAATTTTATGTAGTTCATCAGTTACTTATTTAGTCATAAGTTATTCTACTCTGAATATCTTGCTATTAACTTAGCAAAAATCCCCTTTTCAAAATAGGTTTTTTTTGCGGATAGGTTTTTTGCCGATTCTCTCTTCTGCGACCAGGAAACGGCTCAGATATGCTGGATTGTGTCTTCATTCCGGTACGCTAACATTGAACATAAACGAACGGATATGTAACAAAATAAAATAGTATAGAACATTTAACCTTGAGATAAGCAAAACTTAAAACATTTTGAACTAATATCAAACTCAAACGTAAACTATACGATTCTGAAGGAATATTTAGGATAATTAACTTAAACCGGGAATCAAAGAGCAAAACTCAAACCAAAAGAAGGTTTGGTATAGTTTTCTATTTAAAAATTAATACGAAACTCTTAAACAAAATCTATTTATTGACAAAATATGTCAACAACTTGAAAATTGGCATATCTAAGAAATCTGAAACATTTTTTAATGAAAACTTTAAAACGGCTAAAACATTGTAAATGAAAGGCTTTCGTTTTTGTTAATTTGTTTTCAATTTTAACAAACTATCAACTTTTGTCAAATCATGCTGTCAATTCATGCTCCTTATAGATTCCTGACACAATTAATTTAAAAACAATTTCATTTTTTATAAACAATTATAAACTATTGTGATAATAAACGCTCTCTAAACATATACATAAACCCGTTTTCATCAAATTTTCCATAATTTTCCATCTTCTGCTTAAAATATACGTTTCTTTCTTTAACATGACTTTTGTTAAAAGTTAGCTCTAGCCTAGAGTATTCCCTGTTTCGATATTTCATTGCAACATTGCTTTGATATTTCCATTTAGCCTTGATTTGTATTATATGTCTTCATTGACATATAAATGTCGTCAAAAATCTACATCAAGCCTTAAATTTGTCTTTGTTGTTTTTATACATAAACTAACTATGAAACATGCTAAATAGTGTTGAATTTCAGATCTAAATTTGCCTTGCAAACTTCCTGGTGGCTTGCGATCGTTAAAAAGCATTATGTAGTTCTTGAAACCCATTGTTTTACTTTTGGGGGTCAGTGTACACTAAAATAGCAAAACTGGCCGCCGTGGTAGCGTCACAGGATTAGCGGGCCCCTACCATCGGGTACCTTGCTAGCTAGAAAGACTAGCGTTCAAGGTGGCGCTGCGGGAATACTTGCAATGGCCAGCAACTGGATGCTGCCAGTAGACTTAAAGCGCCAGTTACGCTTCCCCGAAGATATCATGCTTACAAAACTGGGACCCGACATCGTTATCGTACAGGAACGAATAGAAGAGACCCACAAACGGAAATTGCTGAAATACACAGTACTGGTCGAAAAATGCAATGACAATATTAGGAAAACATGGTGTTTTCCGTTTGAGATAGTCTGTCGCGGATACCCAGGCCATTCTTCGTGGAGAGCGTTAAATATGCTCGGCGTGACACGAAAGGAGCGGCGCTAGTGATAGACAAGGCTAGGAGAACAGCAAAATCCACATCGATGTGGATCTTGAATAGAACAGACCTCGATAATGATACCAACGAACCTCATGCAAGCGCAGTCGAACCCAACCGACGCAGTGGATTGAAAGACCACAAATGCGGTATGTAGTAGTGACACACAATAAACTCTAAAAGAGACATGCCTTAAACGACACCGACCGCTCAAAGATGTCAGAGCGTTCCAAGGAAGGAATGTCATTCTAAATAACTTCTACCCGTGCTCAGTTAAAGTATTTGATCGCTGCTTCAAGTCCACCAAATTCGCCTAACCATGCACGAAGGCACTTTACCACAGTAGGGCGGACCTGGGTGAGAAAATCTAAAAACAGCCTAACGCATGTTGGGCCAAGTAACTACCGTCTCAAGTGGTGACTGAGGCGATTTGAGAGGAAGGAAAGCTGGAGGCCATGAGAGCCATAATAAGATCAAAATCAAAGTGTGTACCAGCATACCGAAGGGAGCTGCTGAAATCGTATGATATAATCGTCGAGGCAGTTCACGGAGACAACTACTGATTGTGTGGTATCAGAACACACGATGTGCCGTGGGCAAACGAAAAAGGCTTGTCAGGAAAAAATATCATGGCGCAGCTACATATGGAGCTGCAAAGAGAACTACAACAGCAAAAATCGGTGAACTAGGAGCTCGGAGCAACCCGGCCGCGGATAGGTGAGGAAAAAAGTCTTGCTGGGGAACCTGGTGGAGCTGGTAGACTTCAGAATTCCCCGAAACCAGCAGCGACGCCAGGAGAAAGCCTTATGGCATTTGCGACCCCGCGATATAAATTGCCTTAAATTATAAGCTATATATCGATTCCAGACAAATATATAAGGAGCAGTGTCTTCCTTGAAAGTTGTCATTGATTGTATTTGGTCCATTTCGAAAGATCCAGAGAAATGGAGTAGCCAAAGGGGTTTAAAGATAGTATTTACACTAGTGTGCATTCAAAATGTAAAAATATATTTGGAATTCGATGTATAAATGGTACAAAAGCATTAAAATTTAATAGTTAATGATAGTTAGAATTTCGGCCCCGGGGCTCCGTGACTAAACCAGCGCCCCGTCGCGGGGCCCCGTCGACGCTCGTCTATTAATGTGACACCAAACCTTGACATAAACTAGGGTTATAAAGATATTCGATTATATTGTGGATTTTAATTGTGAATTAATTTAAAACATAGTTATCCAATATGCCTAGCAGAACACTGATATAACAATTATCTTTTTAAAATCCAGGATCAATTTATTAGACTGTTTTTTTTTATTGAGATTTATTTCCAGGTCAGATTTGCAAAAAAATGCTGGTCCTATCTAATGGTATCTCTGAAAACTATCTTCGATGTCAGTTTGCAGACACCTTACAACTGTACTGTGGAAAAGGCCGCATTTAACCGATTCATAGATACACTCGAAGGAAATATTTTGATTTGCAGACACCTCAAACCGTTAAAAACAACAATTAAATTTGCGTGATATGATGGTTCATAGCTGACCATTCTCTATCGATAGAAACATGTGGCTAATTCCACAACTTTTATTAACCAGATAAGTGAGGATAATTTGAACCAAAAATTGTCTTGACAAATGTTTATAATTATAAGACAATAGCTCTGATACTTTTTATTTAAGAGCACCCAAATTGTATTTTCAAATAGATAGGATTTTAATTATTTAGTGTAGCCTTCAGACCTAAACCAAGTAAAATGAATATTCAACGCACTAAGCTTCAAACTTAACAATCAATTGTGAATAACTGTTATACTTTTGTTTGATATTTGCATAATTTTATTCATTTGAGCATCCTTTGTGCTGTATAAAGAAAATAAAGGTCTCATTTTAATAAAAGATAAATCAAATATTTCAAGAATAGATGATGCTAAAATGTTGCTCATGGTCATACACTTATCATAACCTTGAAATAAATTATAACATTAAAAAAAATGAATATATTGTAGAAATCATTCTCAACGCATTCGAACTCTCCAAACATTAGGACACAAGTTACAACCTTTATAATTAAAAGTATAGTGTAGCACACATTACATTTTTTCAGTCAATTTGGCTAAGTGTAGTATTTTATGAGCACATAATGAGAAGCAGTTGCTGAAGTAACACATAAGTAAAATTGAATAGTTCTGTAGAATTATTATAAGTTCAACCCTTGTTCATTGTGTCCCCAAAAGATATTTTTTTTATAGAATTTACATTTTCAATTCTACAAGCAATACATTTTTTACATATGAAATAACTGTTATATTTTGTATTTCCAACTTATTTTGAGTATATCTTGAATAGGCAATCTGTTATGTTTTACATATTCATTATAATGAAATAATGGATTATATATGTATTCAAAATAAGTGACTATTAGTGACTTAGGTACTAGAACTGCTAATCAGTTTTTGAGTCACTTATTCTAAAATATTGACTTCGGATCTATTTTAAAAATATATGTTATACTTTTATTTTTGCTTTAATACCATCAAATGCTATATGTACCTATCTGTAACACGTTTATTCGATGAGTCAATCAAGATTTGCTATAAATCCCATCACTTGAGAACATTGAGTGAAGGGGGGGGGTTAGACCCTAGCATAATCAGTTTTTGAGTCAGTTTATATTTTCAATAATATCGCACTTATAGGAGCCAAAAAGTTTGATGATTCTGATGTTTTTCTAGGGTCATGACCTTTAGTCTAGAACCATAAAGGGAGTCTTCATATAGGTTATATATAGAAGTCTAACACCTGTGTGTACTTGACCTCATGCATACATAGAACAAATAACAG
>LQRL01163146.1:762-11753 GCA_001703475.1 Hydroides elegans
GTAGGCCGACTGCAGGGGTTCGTTTAACAGGTTTTCGTCATATATGAGTATACATGTACATGCATTCATTATAAATAAAGTAATTCATGCGTTTCTTTATTCCTACAAGGTCATCCATCGCCTTCCTATGCCCTACGTTGGCGACGAGCTGCACCACTCCGGTTGGAACGCCTGCTCAAGTTGCCATGACGACGCGAGCCGTTGCCGTGACAAATTGGTGCTTCCGGCGCTGGGTAGTGACCGCATCTACTTCATCGATGTCAAGACGAAACCACGTGCGCCCCGATTCTGCGGAATCATCGAACCGGATGTTCTTCATGAGACGCTCGATGTGGGCACGCCCCATACGACGCATTGCCTGGCTGATGGCAATATCATGATCAGCACGCTTGGTGACAGCAAAGGAGATAACAAAGGTAAAGGGGCGGTTGTTTGGTCTCTTTGTTGTTCTCAGATTACCAAATACAGATATACGACCCGCCCGTTAATTGTAAAAACGACAAACTCCCATCTGTTTTGTACTCTCCGTACCAACATTCTCACTTCCCGATTCGCTATTACAATATATATATATATATGTTTCCTATTTTCCATTTTGAAGGTTCTTTCATCCTGATCGATGGCAAGTCGCTCAAGATAACCGGTCGATGGGAAAAGCAGGCTTCAGAGTACGGCTACGATTTCTGGTATCAACCTCGTCATAACGTTATGATTAGTACCGAGTGGGGTCAACCCAACGCCATCAAAACCGGCTTCAACCCCGCCCATGTGGCTGCAGGTAATGCAATAAAGTTTCTGAATGTAGAGTTCATATTCAAGTGGACCTTGAGACTATTAGCAGTTTATTTATCTGTCTGGGGCAGCAAAACAACCAGCATTGGCGTTCACATTTTGGACCCTGAAATGAATAACATAATTCTGCAAAGCACAAAAATGATGGTTAGGTTTTTTTCATGATCATACCCGAGAAAGCAATATGTTTTGCTTCATTAAAAGCTGATGCGTCTAGGATACTGATACGTGTTTCATGTAAAGATATAAACACCTCGTAAGAATTGTTTCGCACTTCATTCATTACGGCATTCCATCCATATTTAACATCCCTCGACAGGTAAATACGGACACCACCTTAACGTCTACAACTGGACGACAAGGGAGTTGATGCAGAGGATCGACCTCGGTGCCCAAGACGGTATGATGCCCTTAGAGATCCGCTTCCTCCACGACCCCGATGCGACTGAGGGATACGTGGGATGCGCGCTTAGCTCGACGGTCTTCCGCTTCTTCCGTGCACCTGTAAGTGACCTGTCCCCTGTCTATATTGTGTATCTTATCTATATATATTTGCATTTATATAAACTGTTTTTTCTCACACATGATATAGGGTAGATATGTCAAGGTGCAAAGGTTTGTTATCATTATCGATAATCGTAAACAGTAATACCGAATATAAGATAGATATATGTCAATCTGGGTTACTTTTCCCATTTTCGTGCCAGTCAGTTAGGTTATAAAATCACCTTTCAGCTTTCAGCAACCTTATATATTATGTAACGATGATGTATCATAAATCAGTTGTACCATCATTGATGGCTATAGGTGCATGTTTTCTTTGAAGATTATCATAGATTCTAGGTCCTGTGAATACGCTGTAATAATAAAGTTTTGCAAGTCATCATTTATGAGCTTCGAATAGAAATGCCTCATATATATTTTTCAACTACGATTGATATAAATAGTTGGAGTCTGCAAATAAGTTGACACAGTGAACATGTAGTCCCCCTTTTCAAACTTAAAAAAGAAGTTGCTTTTATTTGAAGAACTGGCTGGCACTTAAAAAAAACATTTTCACTTTGAGCTTATCATCATTATAGTTGAATTTATAGTCAAATGTTCTATTCTCTTATAGTCTATTAGTGCTCTCTTTTTATTGCCTTGACTTATAATTCTTTATGTCTAAATTTTATAAACATGTGCGGTAACACATACGACATGATAGTCTCTTTCGAAAAAAAAAGA
The DNA here is from genome assembly GCA_001703475.1 of Hydroides elegans. NCBI lineage: Eukaryota > Metazoa > Annelida > Polychaeta > Sabellida > Serpulidae > Hydroides > Hydroides elegans. The sequence goes on from LQRL01163146.1 coordinate 2,782, forward strand.
TGAATAGCTATTTAGTTTTTGCATCAAAACATAAGAAAAACGGTTGATTTATTAAAGATTTTAATTATTGATCAAAGTTAAAACTCTCATTGGCATATACTGTACCGTGATAAAACTGATGATTTGAAATAGTGGAACTTCACAAAAACGTAGATTCGGAAAAGTTCAACTGTGCAGCAAAGACCTCGCCGAAAACAGTGATCGATGTTTTTGCGAGTTTATTTTTCAATGATGTTTTTCTATGCGTTCTATATTTAATAGACTTTATATGACTTCTTAAATAAAACTGAACTATCCTATATTCTATGTAACAGAATGGCCGATGGGAAGCCGAGAAAGTGATCTCTGTCAACCCCAAAAAAGTAGAAGGCTGGGCACTGCCAGATATGCCAGGTAGGGCAAGGCATATTATTTATTTTATAATTAAGATAATGATGAAATGAATGCATTTTATTATGTCAAATGTTGAGCGATAGTAATATGTTATAGTATTGTTTCTGTGATTTTAATTACATACTTCATGACAATGCTTAATACTTTTTCTTCGATGCCAAAATCAGGGGCCAAAATATATGTAATAACCAACTTATAACCGTGCAGTTCAAAGAACGCAATTAATGAAGTCCTTTGTTGCAGGTTTGGTGACCGATATCCTGCTATCTCTCGATGACCGCTTCTTGTACTTCAGCAACTGGCTGCACGGAGATATCCGACAGTATGACATCACCGACAGGAGGCGCCCTAAGCTCGTCGGCCAGGTACGGATCCTTGACATGTGAACGTTTAAATCTTGCTCATACGACAGGTTAATTTATGTTTGTTCTATACAAAAAAGGATCGTAACTACCGGAATTTCGGGCATATGTATGATAAAGGTTTTTTTTATCGAAATATTTTTTTTTATATTTTGTTGTGTTGTTTGTCCCCAGGTATGGCTTGGAGGCAGCTGTGTGAAGGGCGGTCCCGTGAAAGTGATACAAGATCAAGACTTAAGGGTAAACATTTGTTATGTTCTGCATTATCTAACAAAATATAATCACATCGATTCTAAATACACACTGGCAGTTGTGTCGCCCTGTGGTATGTTTTATGAACTGTGTTTTATAAATATGAATTTCATCTTCTTATTTTTATCGCCTCTTTTATCATGTCAAGATGGTTCGATAGGGCCTGCGGAGTCTTTGCATAAACATAATGTTTTGCTTTGACCTACTTTGACCCCTCGAATGATATCTTTCTTAAAGTACCATTCAAATCTATATCTTTCTTTCTTGTTCTTTATGGCACTTCAAATATGCCGCGTACCCTTCGGTGCATTTATTCAAACGCAGTCGTTAATCAAGACTAGTTTCGAAACGCAGTTTATGAAAACTATATATTTATAATTTTAAGTCATTAGTTGGAAAGCCATCATTACCGTTTGCTATTTTTAGGAACGACAGATACATTTGTATTATCAAATATTAATTTATGCTTCTTCCTCATAAGCCTACCCCAGGGACATTGACCAATTACCCTGTCAATCTGTTAGTCCATTTGCTGCAAACCGCGGCCCCTGGATTTCGGAAATATCAAAATAAATATTCAAGGGATGCAATTTGATCATACAGAGATGCGAATATTTGAAAGTATTCTACCTTGTAACTTGCATGAAAATCGTCTGTACGTTTGTATAGTCCCCTGGTCTTGTATATGGATTGTACTTAAACCAATACTTGACAGCAGTTAAGTCAATGAGTTTATTTTTTAGGTTTTTATACAAAACCAAAATGTGATTTTTATCTTAGTACTCTAGGGTCCGGTTTGAACTGGTTTAATTATAACTGCTTATAACCATCTTGATAACAGGAGCAGCCGGAGCCCTATTTGGTCAAAGGAAAACCCATGCCAGGTGGACCTCAGATGTTACAGTTGAGTCTGGATGGCAAGCGTCTCTACGTTTCAACGTCTCTTTACAGTGTCTGGGATAAGCAATTTTACCCGGATATGTGCGGGTAAGATTATGTTATTAATAGTCACATAAATGCATGAATTTATCAAGTACTCTGTCCTGTCAAATTGAGACCCAATCAACTTATTACAATTAACCGTTTAGTAAATACTTATAATGAACTCATACATGTCAGGTTAAAAGTAAATTCGGATCCTTAAATGTTTCATTTATTTCGTGACAAGCCCAACATAATTCAATATAATTAAATATTTCAACTTTTTTTTCAAAGCACAAAACGCTCATATATTCATTACAACTTTGCAGCAAGGGCAGCCTGATGTTCCAAATTGACGTGGACACTGTACGTGGAGGCATGAAGGTCAATCCCAACTTCTGCATCGACTTCGGACAGGAGCCCGGCGGTCCCGCCCTCGCTCACGAGATGCGCTATCCCGGTGGAGACTGCACTTCTGATATCTGGATCTAAAGGGACCAGGGGGAGGCAGAATATGCGCTTGTGGTGTCAGGATTCGGATGGGTTAATTGTCGAAAATGTGTTTGGGTCGCACCAAGCAGTGGAACAATATGTGAAATATGCTTTATTATTAGTTGCATTTTTGTACGTTTTTTTTAGAATATAGAGCTGTATGATACGCTTGCATTATGTTTGTTGAGTATATATTCATATACTAGCACAACGCTAGGTCGCAATGAGAGGGGAGACAGTTTTAATTTTCATAAGACTTAATTGCAACTTAAATATTAGTTGCGGCTGCTAATAACTGCTATATGTGTTTATAAAGTTTGATAGAAATGAGTATACTCTTGTAAAGACTTATGATGGTTCATTTGTGGTTTAATAAATTTACGTGTATCAATATTAGTAGTTTAATATTGCAATTATTATCCATGTATTTCACATCTGCACATCATATGTGTATCAGTGACATAATACTATTAATGGAATGCGATGTATTAACAGAAAGACATAAATCAGGAGTACACAACGCTCACACAACAACAGATTTTTAGAAGTGTGTCTAATATGACTTATTTTGTTATGAAACGAATTCATTTGCAGCTTAAAGTGGTGAAATTATATACCCTTAAGTAAAAACTTTATTCTTTGTTTGCCAGCAAGGAAAGCTCGAAAATAGTTGCCAGCGAAACGCTGCCAGCAAAAATAGATACTCTTCATTGCTTCATGCCCCTCTGAAAGTCCACAAAATGTGTATAGTCCCATGTTTTTGCCCCAATTTGATCAAAACGGAATTATTTCATGTAATAATTGCAATCTATGGACCTTATTTCCTGAAATAAAACAAAAAGGAAATTTCATATTTATTCTATTCTGTGAAAATCCCAGCAAGGAAGGTGTCACAGCCGAATAGATATTTCACCGAATAAATCTCTGGGTACTCCTGATAGATGCCAAGCTGTTATGGACTATAATTAAGATTCAGTGCTACACAATGCCACCAACCAACCTATAGATAATACTACCGGTAATCAACCATATCGCTGGACTAATCAACTTGTCATATCGCATTTCTAGGATCTAATAAATACAACAAAATTTTGTTTTGTCTTATTGCGATAATCGCCGGAGCTAACTCAATGAATCGATTCCAGTAGATTTTTTTTCATAATCAGATTAAACATGTAAATAAAAGACAACATGCCCCCTTCCATACCCAAGAAGCATCCATATACCTGGCCGGAAATTTATCTAAATATTTTCTAAATAATTACATAATTCGAATTGTAGCCCATCGAAGTTGAATCAAACAAACCAATCCCATCACGACAGCACAATTTCACATAATAGTGTGCTCATATATGCCCTTTATTACACAAAACTACAAATGGCTAATATCAAGAAAAATATGTTAATGGTGCAATAAGTTTCCATGCAACACAAAATCAACCAGATTTTTAACTGTTTTACAAAATTGCCCGTTTTTTTTGCCGTCACATGCGCGGGGAATTTTTGGGATGTTCTTCGTCGCTATGCCAACCCGGAATCCGAACTCGCTGCCGAATAACCGAACCATATTATGTACACTAATCATTATATACTCAATGTACACGTCATGACTACATGGTACGTTTCTGCTTGCGACGTGACCGAAATATATAGGAGCGCAGTGTGTCACTACAAATTATGGTTTCAAAATGCTCGTTTTAGATGGGGTCCTGTTGGTAATACAAAACAAAAAAGCTCATTGGTCCTGATAGATATTTTGAAAAAAAAAAAACATGATACGAGTAACGTGCCATGTAGCCATGGCATGTATATTTAGTATCTTGTGATATCTCCTAGGTGTCGATGTTTGGTTTTAGCATAAGCTTTCGTACATTTGTATACATCGGTTAACCTGACCTGCCGTCATCTGGAATAAATTAGTGTTAAATTTATCTGTTATCAAAATGTCCTTAATATATTTCGTGCATCCAACATGCAGATCATGTGGTCATCATCGGTAAATGAGTCATGAGTTGCCCGTGCTCCAACTGAGACATTTCTAAATCAAGATGAAACTAATTAGTCCAGTTGAATACTTAATTTATATTGATATAATTGTACTTCATGTGGCTTGAATATAACTATACATTGTAGCTGATTCAGAAGTATGATGATCCCTGGTGATGTCGTAGTAGAATTCTAACTTTAAGTTAAAGTGAGAGATTATATTTTGTGTATTTTTCGAGTCCAACCGGCTAGGTCATTAATGATATCAAAAATGAGAAGGCATTAGTCGTGTCTTTAATTCACAGCAAATAAATGTACTTTTACATGATTGAATGATGACAAATAACTTTGAAATAATAAAATTATTTTTGAACATTCATAAAAGAAAACTTGAATATATAGTTTGATGTTTATTTGCTATATCAAATCACATGGAAATACATTTTAAAATTGATAATTCAGGATATTACCATCATATATTATTAAGATCAATATAGACGCCAAAATCATCAATACATGCTTTTTCTTAATCTCAAACATGATATATCTTAACAAATAATCAACTGCTTATGTTATTATGGTCCTCTCGATATCCAACTAATCCGTATTCATATTCTATGTGTTTAACATGAATCATAATAAATGAAACAACAAAAGTCGTTAACAGTAATTGAACCATTGAGTATCTTAACATTTTTTAATAATTTTTTGATTATGCTCATTTGATGCAAGGACGGATAATGATGCATTTTGCTCAATACTGACAAATATTTTGACTGTAACAAGTTTCCAAAAATGAAACTACAGTTTAAAAATTATGACATTGAAGAAATTGAATACAAATTTGAGTTTTAGACGAGTACATATTGACGATTACTCTATGTATACATATACGGTCAGAGTGTCCATATCAATGAAATTGAATTTCTTCGAATACACCGACGCAAACAGCCAATAAACGCAATTCCTCGCCTGATCTGGACGGAATTTTGAACTGAATCTGATATGCTGACTTCATATCTATCTTACTAACTATATGAGTATATGTTCATCATAGCTGCACATAATCTTACACTAACAAGCTAAATACATATTTGTGGTTTGCTTTTTAATAGCATATAGCATAAAATACAACAACAGTGATAATTATACTTTCATAGTTTTATCTAAAACTAAAATGTTTCTAACCGAATGACTATCATGATCATTTTGATTTCTTTGCTCTTTAATGATTTGATCATTTGATAAATATAACATAAAACACAACACACTTATTTTGATTCACTCATCTTATATACTGCCGAGGCAAAAACTGCTATGTATATGCCATCCAAGTTCATACATTTCAGACACACAGACACATTCAAACTCACTTTTAATAACTCATATCAACATTTTCAAACACAAGCCAATCAAACTCAACCACTTAGAATATAAATTAACAAAGAAATATTTCATTGTCATTGAAAAGGAAAACACAACAAGACAAAACAATCACTTAAATAACTTCATGTTGTAACTAACATGCACAAAACTAAATAATTGTTATTCGGTGGACCCTATCTACTAAAGAATAAATATACAAACTAAAATAATTACTAATACATAAACTAATTGGTTATCATTAAATAACATAGGCCTATATGTACATTGCATAATGATGCTTGCATTTCGCATGGAAAACTAAATATATAAAAATAATACTAAGAAACAAATAGCAAATGAAGTGTATGCGGCCACTAAATCAAACAAATAGATCTAAATGGCATACAAACAAATTAGTTAAAATTGAAATAAAATTCAAAAAGTCAAATCAAAATTGAACACCACCGAGATACAAATGAATACCTAAAAACACATTTGATTTGTATTTATCCTTTCATAAAAATTATATACAAATCAACAACATTTGTACAATTCTATAACAAATACATTTCATACATCAAATTAAACTTATCGCTCAAAAAAGTATTTTCAGTCACTTTTCTATCGAATATAAGATATCGAATGGAAACCTGAAATAACAGATAATTCTGATATATATCATGCTATTATTAAAGACAATACACAGAAGTTGATTAGGCTTGAAACGATTTCAAAACTATTTTTTCACAATTCCTTTGCTTAAATTAGTTTCTAATTAAGTATATTTGTACATTGGCGTAGGTTTACAAGTATGAACAGAACAATATCCTACAATTTGACATATTTCAATATTTATAATTACCTGTCCTGCAGGTAAAAAACAAAACTTTGCAACAACAATATGGATATCTATATCAAGATAGCAAATATAATGGCGTTAAGTTTGTTAAAAGTCTATATATGGCACCTTGAGTTCAGATCATTCTACCTTTAAGGCAGGGTTAGTGACAATCGCCACTGAAGTATATCTCTGTATGAATTTATACAAGATCTGCATGTTGTTTTTTAAGTTATGCCCCTTTTCAGTTCTGAGCATCGGTTTAAATATCACAAAAGTGCTAACCCGCCTTCGCCTATCTTGCTTAATAAGATTTTCAAATGTGTTCTCATATTGAACACCATATAACGCATCACTTCCTCTCGTACGAATCTTTATCAGTCTATATCATATGAATTGGCGATCTCATTTTCACCAATTTCCTCTGGTTGGGGAGGGCTATTTTCTTCCTGGCACAGGGAACTCCTCTACGTATTCCCTTCTACCTCACCCTCTATACACAACAAGCACCTATGTCATCATCACACCTTCTTTTGCACTGATAAACCCATCAACATTTCCAACGCCTCATACGTTACTGTCCCTGACCCTCAGGCCCCATATACTCGTACGCCGGACGCCCGTCGTGGGTCGAGCGATGCTGGTGAAGGGGAACTTGTTGACCTCGATATTGGGCATGGCTTCGCGTAACTGGTAGACGGCTGATTCCTTGAGCATACCGAACACGTCGAGGGCCAGTAGGGTTGGAATATGAGCTAGGAGCCTGCAGAGCAAAAAAGAAAGTGTGTGAGTTTTTTTGCAATTATTAAAAGTGCTTTTTAATAATAATGATTTTATGAAACATATATTTAGCTACATGCGATTCTTAGCAATCACATTAATTCAATACTAAATTTCATGAACGATTCTTAACTATAGCAATTAGATATAAGATGATTATTGTAAGACGAATAAGTCAACGCTATCGAATTCCCTCCCCTGTACGTCTCATCCCTCATTCCAATCCCCAAAACGAACACAGCATCCCATACTCACGGTAAATATGACGGCATGACGTGGTAACAGCGACTGAGCGCCACGTACTCGAGGCCTCTTAACAAAAGCGCCATCAACTCGACCGTGACGCCCGTCAACAGAGTGGCATCGCTCAGGTCGAGTTCCTTCAGGTTCGGACAACTGCTGCATAACTGCTGGATATCTGTAAGGAAAGAAATGAAGATAGATGTAATGGGCGGGTCGGCATTGATGGTAGATGATTTGCATTGATGGACTGTGCAGTTGAATTATGTAGCGATTAAGGTTTAGTATTTCGGTGTTCGTTTATATTCACAGACGGGCTATCAATGGTAAAATTAAATGATAAAACGAAAGTTATAGGAACAAAAAACTATACATTTTATAAAAATGCGAGAGCAATAAGACAAGTAAGTTCAACAAAACATATTCTTGATTGAACATGTTAAAAGCCATATCACTTATCACTGTTTGGTGATAACAATCTGTATCACTACGCTCTCACATAACCATTGATATTTGACACTTTGGTGAAAGCGCTGCATGCTCTCGCCCGAACGAAACACTCGAACCACAACCAAAGACAAACAAACCACTGCTTACATACTGTGTACACGTTTCAACGCATTTGTGCACAATGTATGTGTGTAAAAGTAAAATGCTTGCCTTTTTGCCTTTATAAAGAATCTAAACATCTGCATTAAGTTTAAGCTTTTAGTGAGTATGTGACTTTAGTAAGAGAGTAAACACTTGCTTCATCGCATGAAGGTTATATTAAAAGACTTCTTAGCATACGCCTGTTTATGTATTAGAATGAAAGGACTTTTTTGCAGATCAAGACCGTTGCTTGAATTCGATTTCGAGACAAAAGAACTAAACGAGGAAACAAAAATCGCATTTCAAACATCCGATGCATTAGCACCTCGTATACTTAAAACCACAAAGGTTCTCGCCTTTTGCGTTTTAAGCCAATAGTTAGAAATCAGCGGAGCAAATATAGAATAAAAACAGAGTGAAAATGTTTCTAAAAGAAAGATGGGCCTAGTTAATCACTTGTCACATATTTGGAGAAACACATTTGTTTCTAATGCGTTAGAAAATGACATATTATCTTGCTTTTATGGGAAACCTAATCCGATTTTCTCATGCACATTACGCATTAAATCATGTTGTAAACTGTTTGAGTAAAATATAGGTTTCAATATTTTGCTCTAAATCAATGGGCTTGGTTTAATATTGTTAGGCCGCGGTGACACAGAGGCAAAACGAACAGTATTTTTTCATGCGACCTTTTTTTTTTTTTTTTGGTTTTATGTTTTATAGCAAGATTGACGTGAAAACACGCAAGG